>JAMKCH010003018.1:0-76311 GCA_023653785.1 Ophioderma brevispina
TTATGGGTCCGCTTATCCACCTTTCAATGGAACAATTTTGAATAAATGAAACCGGCTCCTAACCACCAGCTTGGGCTCGTTTTGGATTACCAATATGGCCAAATCATGCCTCAATTACGAAGCCCGGTTTCCAATTCCTTGTATAGAGATCAGTGGTTCGAACCCACAATCGCGGTTCAGCAATTCTACGTACTTTTTAAATGTACCGAGTAGCACTTCTTTGTATGATGAAAGTTTCTTAATTTCATTTTAAAATACATTTCTCCAGAATCCCAGGCTCATTTTAATAAATTAGGCCCAATGGTATGCCATTTTTTGATAATTTATTATTTAAGGAAAACGTTAAATTAAGCTGTGTTTTTTATTTCAATGTTAGAAGTAAACGCGTATAAGTCTTTCATACAGGCTAGAACATGACTAACCACCCCAGATAACACGCATATATTGGCCCAACAAGGTTCCCCTCGTAATCGGGCATCGGCATCACGTGGCTAACGTATAATTTGGGCCACTGTTGGTTTTCCCATTGCACTGTTATATCGTCTTCATATTCGGCATCCTTAATGGTCTAAATATTGGCGCATCATATTGCCAATCGACCAACAGCCAATATAGAACCACTTATTGGGATAAAACGTTGGCCCACTATTGACATTAAGGCTATTGTTTGCCTAAAAATACAGGTGAGAAAACATAAAAACATACAGAAATACGCTACAATCTCTCAAGGACGATGGTTTTGACAGACACAATATTTCAAATATTATCTATATCATAATAATCCAATTTCATAAAGAATGAACTATTTGACTATCTCAATTATTTAAATAATTTATTTAAATATAGTAGTGAATATATTTATTTTTGCCAATAAACTATTGATAATTCCCAATATTAGGTTCATACTCTATTACACAAGAATTTGCCCCAATCTGTGCCCACATTGGCCCGGGCCCAATCTTGGTTCAGATTTTGTGGGCGATAGCAAATAATAGTGGACGATAACTGTAGCCAATAACGGGTCCGATATGAGTTATATTGGGCCGTTATTGGCCCAATATCTCCATGTTATCTGGGACCGATCATCTTTCATTTGTGTGAACGACTAAACATGGCTTTGTGGCAAAACTAAGCGTAAATAATAACATGGCGGCCTCGTTAAATCGTCTACTGCTTCGAAAGTTTAGCATGAAAAATGGGTGTTTCTTCTCTTTCTTTCTTTCTTCGCAAGGATACGCCAATGACCATGAAAACCATCTGACATGTCATATTTAGGGATTTCATTATATATGGTGTCCGATCGATTCTTACCAATAATCCCTTTACAAAATTGTAATCATCATGAAATCAGTATGTTGTCAAAGGCGTTTCAAAACAAGACTGGTGGAAGGTGCCTCTCTGAATGTTAACGGGAAGCTTGTTCCATCCACGGCATAGGAAACCATACGTTGAAATGATTTGGTTGCCAAATCTACGCTTAATGATACTGGGAATAACAAGCATTAGCCTTCATAATTATTATCCAATCACATCATACAGATCATCATTAAAGGTATGACTGACCTGCCGTGGAAAAAGACTTATACACATGGTAGGATCGGCAACCAAATTCACCGCACACATGACACCACCTCTACAAGAAAACCTCTGTTTCAATAACCCTACCGTCCACAATACACGAGCATTATAAAGTAAAAGTGTATTATGGTTTATTAAAATAGATGCTAAATGGTCAGAAGACCAAACAGAATTGTATATTAAAAAGACTACTTTAACAATTACCATGATTGCACATAAAAAAGTACCAACATTTGAGACCACAGTGGAAGAAAGACTCAAATGCCAACTGTCCCGAGTCCATCTCAACACCTGTCAGCCTCTATTATCGCGGGACTGCTGGAAACTGAGCCATCGCCACTTTAAGTCTTTAATTGTATTATGCAGACCGAAGTTACATTCTAATATTCTAATGAAACATTTAAATGAGGAAAAATAGTATTTATTATGATTTGTAGACATTACTAAAAAGATCCAAAGAGTCTGGTGGTCAGCATTTCGATTTTCCAGTCTTTCACGACTCCATTTTAGCGTGCTGTACCTGTCATCATCCATCAACCTATCATCATTCCACTTGGACGAAACGCCCTCAACATGTTTCCATGCAGATTTTCGGCCTCCCCTTCCACGCTGGCCTAGTGGTGCGGGTTGTAAGGACTCTGTACCTACTGAGTAATGTTTGTCAGTAACAGACCCGGATGGTTTCACACCACTGAATGCTGCTCCCATTCGTTCCGGTACAAAATGGGCGAGATGAAACGTCATTTTCTCCTCAATGAACACCTCCTCTCAAGACCTTAAAGCTAACATTCTGCTTGAAGGTCATCCAATATCTCCCTAGCCAATCATCATGAAATGAGGGTATTATCCCAAAATTTTCGAGCGACTGGACCGTGAAGACATAGCATGCCCAGTGGACCCTGGGAGGCAGCACTTTTCAGTCAGGGTTCCCTGAAGAATACGGTGAAATTGGTTGTTCGGGTCAAAATAAACATACAATGACACCTCTTTTATTATTCCTACAGATTTGATACTTAATTGATAGCCACCATGATTGCAACCAGTGTCTCGCAATTTCCTCTCAGTTTTTAGGGTATACGTAGGCGAGGGTCACCAAAAACCGCCTCATTTGCAGTGGGCTGGACTCCCCTACCTGTTTCTATAGGTTTCACACCACTAAATCTGGTCCCATTCTTCCTGCACAAAATGGACGAGATGAAAAACGGCATTTCTCCTCAATGGACATTTCAGACCTTAAAGCTAACATTCTACTTGAAGGTCATCATATTCTCCTACCCAATCAATCATAAAACTAGGATAGATCTCCCCAAAATTTCGAGAGACTGGACCGTGAAGACTAGCATGCACCCGTGGGACCCGGAGGTCGCAACCTTTTCATTCATGTGGTTCCCCTGTAAGAATACGGTGAAAATTGTTTTTGTGATCACAATAACATATCAATGACACCTTTTTTTGATATTCCTACAGATTTTATACTTAATATTGATATATAGCAACCATGATTTGCAAACCAGGTCTCGCAATTTCGGTCCTAAGTTTTAGGGTATACTTAGGGAGGGTCACCAAAAAAAACGCCCTCATTGCCGGGGGGCTGGATTACCGTTTCTATAGGTTTACACCACTAAATCCTGGTCCCATTCGTTCTGTACAAAATGGCCGAGATGAATGAAAACGTCATTTTCTCCTCAATTGGCGGAACCATTTTCAGGCCTTAAAGCTAACTTTCTGCTTGAAGGTCATCATATCTCGTACCCAATCAATTAAAATTCGGGTAGTTATCCCCAAAATTTTTCGAAGGCGATGGACCGTGAAGACTAGCATGCCGTGGACCCTGGAGGTCAGAGTACTTTTTCAGTAAGGTGTTCCTGTAAGAATACGAGTAAAAATTGGTGTGTCGGATCAAAATAAGCATATCATGACAACCTTTTTTGTTATTCCTAAGATTTTATTAAATTGATAGCAACCGATGAGTTGAACCCAGGTCAGCGCAAGTTCTCTCAGTTTTTAGGGTTTATACTTAGGCCGGAGGGTCACAAACAAGCCTGCATTTGCAGTGGGAGCTGGACTTACTGTTTTATCAAGTTATTACTGGTGTGAATCCCGATGGTCCCTTATCTTTCGATAAGGTTTGCAACTTTTCTGTGCTCAGCAATGATTCCACCTCATTGACACCAAAAAAAACCGACACTTGCATGGGACCAACAGCTTTACGTGAATTCCGAACCATGAGGCGCCGGACACGCATAGAATACACCTGCACATTTACGCAATGGGTGGGCGCGAGGGAGAAATTCCATAATCATACTGCTGCGCAATTATGCAATTTCCGACATATAGGAACTATTTGAGTATAACAAGAAGCCAGACTCTCGCGGGGCTCGAAACCAGGGCCGCTCGGTCGACCTTATACTCTGCCAGCGGTTCAGCGCCTTAGACCAATCGGCCACCTCGCCCTCACATGTACATGTAGTCCCTATTAACATCCGTAATGTAGGCATCAAATAGTTCAAGGCCGAGGGTTATTCACAACAAGGCATAGAGATGGAAACATCCCCTAAACAAGGATGCACAAGCTTGAATCTATTTGGCGAGCATGCGTGGCAGGTCATGTATGAGTCAAACATATCAACTCACGGTCAAAGCACCAGAGTTGCCCAATCCTGTCGACTTTCGAAACGTCCAATGCACAGTGCAAGATTGTAATGGTGACTCTTTAAAATGAGTAGCGTATCATGCAATATCAGTGTAGAATGTTACCAAGGATGCATAGGACGGTGTAAGTCTTGAAATGTACAACGCCAAGGCCGCCACAGGTCAAAATCTGCTGGGGTCTCGTTTTGAAATAGTTGGTTGTGAGTCCATATTTTAAGCGGGTACCAAATGCTATACTTCTATCACAAGTGCACGATTTTGCTCCAGACGGGTGTTTTCCCTCTGGACTAAAAGGTGTCCTTCGCTTTCCGTGCGGATAGCATCGAAAACAGTATCTATTTAAATTACGATTTTATTGTTGAAATGTGCAGGTAGACATTGATGTATGTTATTTAATTCTTTACATGGAGATGCCAACGGACGATAGTGTGAAAAAACACCCCATGTTGCGCTTGGCCGGATTCGAACCGGAGACCTTCGTATTACATGCCGACGCTCTTACCAACTAAGCTATCAGGCAAGGTTGGTAGAGGAGCGATACGATATCATCTATAGGTGTTTGGTTCGAAAGTCGTCCTTCGCTTCTAGCGGAGAGCATCTGAATGTATCTTAACACAAACATTGTTTCTGTTGCGATTTATTTAGAAAACATTGAAACACTATGGATTAGAGCTAATCTAGTTTGTGGCGCAAAAAAAAATATCTTAACCCAAAATTGAATGGCAGAATGCATATACCCTAAAAACTCGATAGCAAGCACCGATACGTATTCTCGAGGAACCTTAAAATTGTATAGCGCCCTCCGCATTTTTTTTTGATTAGATAACTGTCTGCGCCGAGGCCTATAAATTTACTAATCTAATACTTTTTTAGATAACTCGCTAGAGCCGCAGGCCGATAGCCCCTTAAAGAGGGCAGGGCTTGAAGGAGGAAATTAGGGGTAAAAGTGTTAACAAGCTTGACGCAGCCGGCTATATTGTCGCTTGCTAATGTTGTGCGCTGCAGGCCTAATATCTTTAATACTACTCTACTAATAAAGAAAAGAGTTCTTTTACGGAATAAACTGCAATATGATATTGCAGTTTATTCCGTTATAAAGTAAAATACGGAATAAACTGCAAACACATTGCAGTTTATGCCGTATAAAAGTAGTATACGGAATAAAGCAATACTTAGAGATTTAACATCGTTACAAACGAGGACGTCCTCGTTTGTAACGAGGTCCTCGTTTATACAGTAAAAAGTCAGGTGTGTGTACGTCCTCGGTTGGGAGGTGAAAACGAACGCATACCTACATACAAACATACACAAAACATACATACATACAACATACATACATACATACATAAATAAAGACGAATACATAACATACAAAAATACATACATACATACACACATACATACATACATAAAGGACACATACACAACACCACACACACACTATGGAAAGTGGCCACTCACCTATCAAGTCACGTGATACGATATCGTAGGATGCAGGGGTATAATGGATAAATTCTTATTTTTGTTTGCATCTAAGACCTGATTTGAGAAATCAATGTAGAAATGTTATTCTTTTGCTACAATAGGTACGCAACAGTACACCGCACGGTGATATACGGGCTGAGGGAAGCGTCCCGTGCTTCCAAGAGTTGGTCTATCGCTGGTCTGATAACAGGAATCGTTCTCTATCTCATTGGAGTTGTAAACCATCACGTATTTATGGTTGTTTCGCTTTCGTGTGGTACCTCAACTGTATGATAGCATAAATATGGTTTTTAACACGAATGATAAGTAGTTAAATAACTTACCGTAATGTTAACATTAATGGAAACCAAATACAAAACAAGTTACATAAACAAAATAATAAAATTAAAAAAAAAAAAAAAAAAAAAAAAAAAAAAAAAAAAAAAGGTAAATTTTCAATTTGTATAATAATATATGAAAAAAAAACCATTCTATTCAAATCATCTACAATAGACTATAGTGTTCGTAAATTAAAGAGTTGTATAGGGCGCACTCAAATGTGGTTAAGAGGGATGCGCAGTGCGGAGCCCGAACTTGGAGTTTGAAAACGGATTCCAAAAAAAAGGGTCTTCGGGGGTGGAAATGATATTTGACCAATTTTATGGTCTAAAGCGGACCTGGCACATTTTACAAGACAGAACCATCACGTATAGAGATGTGCAGGGACTCCCAAGAATACAAGTTAATACAAAAAAAGCCAATAACTAACAACAATAACAATAACTGACACTGCAAAACCATAGTGAAGCACATATTAAACCACACTCTTTCCGCTTATCTGAAAAAAAGAATGAAAAAAAATTGATAATTCCCTCGGGTTACTCCTATTTTACTAAAAGTTAGTCATTTTTCGAGCTGTCCAGGGAATACTTGACCAAACAAATTGCAAATCAGCATTTGCTGTGTACTTATATAACAGTAAACGTCTTTCCATTTCCTCCAGCTCTTTATATCTACCCCCCCTGCCCTTTCTTCGCCATTAAGATTGATTCATCTCTCAAGTCATTTCCCGCATTGCTTCCAATTCTAGCCTTAAGCCATGTGGTCTAGAGATCTCGGAAGACATTCGACTCCATCCAATGTTGGAGAAGAACTATCTAGTAGATAATGGAATTGAACGCGGACGATGCGCTGGAACGCCATCCTGAATAATTGCGAGGACCCACGATACGAGGACCAATTAATCCCAATCCAGACATTCATAGACAAATGCGGGGTGTGGCATAATGTCGTACATTTGACGAGCCCACTCGATCTTTCATTGGTCATTGGAACTTCCTCCACAACCATTAGGATTTCCTTTTTATACATATTGCTGGTCTGTTAATGACCCATTAGGCAGGAAAACTATTGTCTTAGCATCATTACCTGGTTGAAACCTTGCCTGAATGAAGGCTGTAAGAGGGCAAAGAGATCATTCGTTGTTATCCTGCTGAAGATAATATGTGATATATCAGAAAGAGGGTTCGTATGCACTGACATTGGGTTTAAGGTACTGACCAATGCAGTTGGGATCGACAAGTTCGCCTTTTCTGGATGTTTCCCATCACCTGTCCGGCGTTTTAATTTTGCAATGCATTGGTTCTAAATAGGCTACGGTACCAATCTTGTATCAGGCTACCAATTTTGGGAGTCCTCTACCTCAGGCAATAATGGCAAGTCTTTAAAAATAATCAGGTTAACTTTTAATGTTGACCCCTGTACCAAATAGAAATTGACCTTTTTTACCATTTTAGCCATTTTTCCATATAACTCCCAAAACAAATGGTCCTAGATGGGACAAACTATTACATTTTGGAATCATTATGACTAGACGGACATGATTGGAGCATTTTAAAAGTTTGGGACCCGGTCACGGTAAACTTAAAATTGGCCTTTTGAAAAAGGGACACCAACAATTTGAGAGTACTACCTAACCTTGAGTTATATGAGGGTCCATACTAACTACCAAGGTGTCAAACATTTTCTGTAGTGAGGGTAAACGATGATATTTTACTGGGTCCGGCTCCTCCTCTAGAACTCAACCATTCTTTGATCAAAATGTTCGCAAGAAATGAACGCCAAGGTATTGGTTCTAAATAGGCTACCAATCTGTATCAAACATGTTAATCATTGAATTCATGCATGCCATTCTAATCTGTGTTTGAAGTTCCCGGGTTGAAAACCTCACTTCATTTTGCATGGAACTCTTTGTAACTCTTTGTTACTTACTCAGATATTTAGATTCAAGAATTCACACATTTCGTGGACAGCTGCAGAAATACGCGCTTTTCAGTAAAAGCGGCCAGAAACTCTGCAAGAAATAAGCGATTCCGCTTGGACCTTTTACTGCGATCTCGCCGTTGGGGCGACCCAAAGCAGGGTTGATAATTATTATCACTCCCTTGCCATCAGGAAATCGTCAGTCATTGCGTTTCATCTAGGCCGGCAGCTGGCCAAGCGCACATCCCTATCCGCACTTAAATTGTAATATCCCAATAACGGCCCGAGGACCAGCTCCCCAGATTTCGCTTGGTCTAACGAGGCATTTGAGCTTAAGTATCTGCCCATGGTACACAAACACTCGAAATCATGGTTTTTTATTTATAATTATGCGTCCTGATGCCTGCGCTTTATCCGTTAGGCCGCCACACGTGCTCCTGTCTTTTTCAGTAATTTGATTTATTTGACAAATGACCTGTGGGTGGTTCTCAAGCTTGGTTTGGTTAACACATTTCCAGGACCCAATGCTAAGGCAATTCCCTGGGCCTCTCAACACCATACTTTTTACGTACAAGATTGGCCTGTTGTGACCATTCACTCGAAATACCTTTTTTATGTTTCAAATATTGCACCTCAAGAATGATAGAGAAAAAATCATTTCGAGTACATTCCACTTATGATCGGGTACATCAAAATGTATTTGATCCAAACAGATACCCGAAATTGCTAAGAATTTTGCACTCGAGAATTGTGCCGAGAAAAGACATCGAGTACATTATATTTATTGATCGGGTACACATCAAATGTATTCGATCCAAACAGTATACCTACCCGAAAATGTGGCCTCCAATTTGCACCTCGAGATGTGCGAGAGAAAATTACATTCGGTACATTATACTTTTTGATCGGGTACTCAAATGTCTTCGATCCAAACAGTATACCCGAAATTTCTCCCATTGCACCTCGAGAATGTGGGCAAACAAAGTCCATTTCGAGAATACATTATACTTTTTGATCGGGTACATCAATGTATTCGATCCAACAATAGACCCGAAATGTGCTCCAATTTGCACCTCGAAATGTGCAGAGAAAAGTACTTTCGAGTAATTTACTTTTTTGATCGGGTACATCAAAATGGATTCGATCCAACCAGTATACCCGAATGTGCTCCATTTGCACCTCGAGAATGTGCAGTAGAAAAAGTACATTTCTGAGTACATTATACTTTTTGATCGGTACATCAAATGTATTCGATCCAAACAGTAATACCCGAAATGTTCTCCAATTTGCAAACCTCGAGAATTGCAGATACAGTAACATTTCGAGTACATTATTCTTATTAGATCGGGACATCAAAATGTATTCGATCCAAACAGTAATACCACCCCTAAATGTGCTCAAATTTGCACCTCGAGAATGGTGCAGAGAAAAAGTACATTTCGAATTACATTAATACTTTTTGAGATCGGGATCATAACCAAATGTAATGCGATCCAAACCGTATACCCCGAATGGGAGTGCAATCCATTTTCACCTCGAGAATGTAGCAGACGAAAAGATACATTTCGAGTACATTATACTTTTTTGATACGGGCACGCAAATCAAAATGTATTCTAGATCCGAAACAGTTATCCGCGAAATGTGCTCCAACTTTGCCCTCGGAATGTGACATAAAGAAAATTACCAAATTTCTGAGTAACAATTAATTCTTATTGATTCGGGTACATCACCAATTATTCGATCCAAATCAGTTATACCCGAAATGTGAACTCCAATTTATGCAACCTGAGAGAATGTGCATGCAAAGAAAAAGTACATTATGATTACATATTACTTATATGATCGGGTAAGTCAAAGCATGGTTAATTCGATTCCAAACAGTATAAACACGAAATGTGCTGCAATTTGCCCACACATCGAGATGTTTTCAAGAAAAAGTATCATTTCGAAGTAACCCTTATCACTTGATTGATCGTCGTCCCATCCATGTAATTCAGACCAAACAGTATACCCGAAATGGATGCATCCATTTGTCACCTCGAGATAGTCAGAGCAAACAGTACAATTTCAGTACACTTAAATACATATTTAATCGGGTCATCAAAAGGATATATTTCTATCCAAACAGTATCCTAAAATGTGCTCCATGTTAGCAACCTCGAAGAATTGTGCAAGAGAAAAGTACATTTATGAGTACATGATACTTAAGTGAACGAGGTAACAAATCAACATGGTATTCGATCCAAAACAGTATCCCGAAAGTGGCATACAATTTTGCACACTCGAAATGTGCAGGAAAAAGTACTTTTCAGTACAGTTTCTCCATTGCATCGCGCGTACATCAAATGATTCGATCCAACACATTATACACCCGAAATGTGCTCCAATTATGCCACCTCGAGAACATTGATGCCACAGAGAACAGTACCTTTAGAGTTCAACATTAAATGTTGATAAATTTCTAAAGTATACAAAAAAAGTGCATTTCGAGTACAACCTTCGCAATCAAAATCAATGTTCCTTTAGACTTCTTCCATGGAATTAACATTGATCATGACCAGTCCCTTCTGTAGGGTTTTTTTTTTTTTTTTTCCCTGCTAAGCTCGGTAAGCTGCTGTGCGCAACCATTCTACAAACCCTACCCAAGAAAACAACAATCAAGCACCTAGCCCTTGACGATTGAATTCGGTCAACAGATGCAAAACCGCTCATTCCTAAGCGCATCGTGGACGCTATTTCAATCGCATCTTACATTAGTCTTTCTATTCTCAGGGTTCGGTAGTTTCGGCCTACTCTTGTTCATAATGTAATACATAAAACTCTAGTACTCTACGCATCACCTCCATCCGGAAGCAACCGTATTACTTATCACTGTATGCAGATGATGTTCAACTACCACTTACATTATATCGTCGTGGTACATAAGGGTGCAACCGCCATCGTACTGACATTTTGGCGAATTGGTGTTTTACACACTTAGTCGGAAGACGGTAATTTCATTGGACTGCAAAATTTTCGACAACCCACTCCCTCGGTACAAACAAACGCAACACCTCACCATTTACCTACTATTCGAAAAGATAGTACATAAATAATTTCAAAAATGATGGTATGTGGTCAAACAACTTTGGTGGCGGGGATGTTTTTTTGGTCAAAAATCACGCTTTTTGACAGCTAAAAACGTAAATAAATATCACGATTTATTAATTCTTAGCAAAAAGACAATTTAATCATCATAGTGCATCTAATCCAATTTGACTCTTTATAATTATAGATTTCTGTTATTATACATATATCAAGGGTCTAGAATTTTCTAATTAACCCCAAAAATCACACCTTATTCTTCCCTAAAAAAGCATCCTTTTATCACATTTCACCAAAAGCAGTATTACCATGAACCCTTTATTATGCAATGTAATTAAACCTATAGATCAATAACAAAAAGGATACCATAAAAATAAATTTGTAATATTAATATTACCTTAAAAACTATAAAATAAATATTGTTTTCGCTAACTTGCATCCCAAATTTCAATTGGTTCTCCGGCATAGAAAATCATCCTTCCAAACCAATATTTCAACCCAACACCCATCGTTTCTTCTTATAATCCTTATATCTTTAATCCTTCAAATAAAGGTGGTTTTGTGTCTAGATTGTACGGTGGGGAGGGTAACTCGAAAACTAAGAGCATACACTTTTCAAGGCTCGGGCGCTCCGCCTATATGGTTTAAATTTGTAATCAACTGTCTTAATGCCCTTATACGGTAGAAACTTTATCTATAGACTTCCCATTGATGCAAATGAAGGTATTATAATTCTGATTCCGTCAGGCGCTGTATGACAGTTGATGCCGTAGTGCTTGCGGATGACTTGCAATACCTCATTATTCATCCATGGGACTAATTCTATATGAAACGTCAACCCCTTATGCTTGGCCTTTTTTAAAGGCAGGTGTGGCAGGTCGATAATAGGTCCTCCGGTCACATTCACGGGAACAATGGTGAACACAAGATAGGGCCAAATCGTCAAGTTAACCTGTCGTCGCGCAACTCGTTTTACGCTTTATATTATTCCCATTGTCCCGTCTATGGAGCCCGAGGCGTATATACCTGTCGACTATGAGAATATTTTCACTCGCTCCGTGGCATTTAATCTCGTACTGTGTCTCATTCGTATCTAGAGAACTAGTAAGTCAAACTCAAAAATCAAAATTGATGTTTTATTTTATTAATTTGGGAATACAATTTTTTAACAACAGTGGCATTTCAACCAATGATAGCGGTTATCTAAAACCAAAAATCAAAAGAAAATCCTAAAAACCATCAGTGATCACTGCTTATGCCAAGGCAATGTCTGGACAAATCGGTCCACTCCCATGGGGCCCTAGTCCAGCCCTGAATCGAAACTCCTATTTCTAACGCCGCCCTCATCCAAAAGCAACTTGGCAATGACACGTTCAATAACACTAAAAAAGGGTCTTTTAATTCAGCTTCAAGGGCTTTGCCTAGTGTAACGCCTTGATCTTGGCCAACTGATTTTCATGACTTTTTTTCATATACGGTTGAAAATCGGTACAAATATTACTGTCATGCGAATCTCTCCCGCCGATAGGATTTTCATTGGCTGTGTGCCAGGTTTAAAACACCGCACGTCATCTCTGAAACCTTTGAAGTTGCTGACAGAATTGGCCAAATGTCCAACAAGGCCTATGGACAGCACACGTCCCTTCCTAGGCTCAGTAACAAGAACGTTGTCAAATGTCATAATAACTCACCTATACAATCATCAGGTAGAGTAAACAAGTTCTCTTTTTGACAGGCATGTTTTCCCCACAAATTCCCAAGCATTTATCATTATCACGGTCAACTTCAGACAAGATGATCTTTGGATCCTGATATACTTAACCAACTAACAAAAAAAAAATAGTCCATTTTGATTGGCCCAATGCTTGCATAAGGCGCATCACGTGAATAACGCCCAGCATGTTGGCGCCCATGATTTAGGAATGACCCATTGCATTATGCATACAACTCTCACCATTCCACTGAGAAAGCACTTTACAGGTATAGACATTACCTCCATTCAAAGCCTTGTATTAATAAGGCTGCCTTGCTTGTATTCGCTTACCCTAAGTGCTGCCTCATGGGCAGTAAAGCCAGAGGGAGGGTGTCGGGGGGTGGGGGCACGAATGCCGGTACATAACGGTCCGTCGGTAGATTTGTCTAAACGTCAGATAGCATGTTATGGTTGATCGCAGTGGTGCCATGAACAATATACAGAGAGCTTCATAACCATTAGTTATAACAAAGCTGTAATGGTTCAAATATACTAACCTCATACTTGCGGTCGGTGATGAATAATCTAGTGCTGTGCCACGCCCCCCTCCAACCCAAGGCCTACAGAGTTTTGGAGGCGACGCCAAAAAAAATTGTGGGTCAAACCGGCGAGCGAGCGAGCCGTGAAAAATAGTTCGCGTCGGTACGTACATGTGTCGGTATATTCACAAATTTGATTTGCCCCATCGTCAACAAAATCTGGCTACGCCACTGTGCGGCCATCTAGATACCATTGACCATGATAGTTTCGACATTGAAAGGCTTTACAAAACCAGTTTGGGCGTTCACAAACCTACGCTTGCCTGTTTAGATCAAATCATTACGAAAAAAGTACCCAATTTATGGTTAACCGCCAATGACTGTAACCAAGCCAGCATATTTTCAACACTATTGGGGTACCAAAATATACCGCAAGGGTGTCAGATCATGTAAACTACTCCTCCAGTCGGTGAATTATTAGGATCATGTTTAACTATATTCACTCATATGCTGTATGACAACTCAGCTTTTCGTGATTTAATCCAAAGATTCCAGCTGATGTGCGGCATGTTTCCCCAAACTTTCCAGAGCCATATTCATAACATAAAAGCTCCTAACAACTAGATGTCGAATAACTCTTCATCATGATCACAGACAAAAACAAGAACTATCAGTGTCCTTTGCCACCCGAAACCACTGTTTTTTTAAAAAATCTGTCTCCAATACGGTTAGATCTGGTGAAACCAAACATCTGTTACAGGCATCATAGTGTGGGGGGGTATGTTTATTCCCCGCCAATGAGTATGTTGCAAATCAGATTGGCAGCTATCGGTAAGAGTATAATTCTCCCAATAATATATTCGTATTTATGGCAAGTAACATCGTACACTCTTGATGCATGCAAGACCATGCCATGACCGCATTCTTTTGGTCTTGTTCCGCATTGACTCAATGCCAACTCAATACTATACAACTATGGCACCCGCACTGAAATAGATCACTCCAAGAGACTCCAGCCGCGCTTGCAAAAAAAGCTATGCGCTTGTGTGTTCTGCATGCGGCTCGTGACCAGAGTTCGCTCTCACTTTTGATCACTCTCATTGGTTGCCTGTTTAAGGTAAAAAGAAACAAATAACAAATAACACAAAAAACCACCATCAAAGGTACCAAAATCCACGTTGAACAGAGTGAACAAAGAAAAAGTATCAGGGAAAAATAAAAAAAGGGCAAGGAAAAGGCAGACCGTTCAAGGAACCAAAAGGGAAAACTATTCTAGGCAAGCAGGGGCGGAAATGCTGAGCAAAGACACTAACCACCGTAAACAGGACCAGAGTATGACAGACCAAATTAACGCGAAAACCTAGGATCATAGGCACGGAAGGGTTTCAATGCACCACTATCAGACATGTTAGAAAAACACCAAACTGGAGGAAAATCCGGAGACCAGGGAGAAAGACGTAGCCGTCGGTAGCCCCGGGCGTCGAACGTCCAGAATCCAATCCGTCTTATGATGTATAAATCCCTCTTCATAGGAACAGTGCTCCCTATTACGGTAGAACTTTTCATATAGAAAATCCTCATGGAATGCAAATGGCTGTATTTACAAATTGATTACGTCCACTGCGCTGCATGACAATGTGCAGTAGCGCTTGACGGACGAATTAGGCAATACCTCATTTGCCATCCATAGGACACTTCTATAGAAACGTCTACCCATTATAATACCCTTACTGATGGTCTAATTATTTTGTTTAATGTGTTCCTCTTCTGATGTTTATGTATTTTTTTTTACCACTGCTTTAGTCATATTCCTCAGTAACCACAAGCGTAGAATATAATGTGATCCTGGCTGTGGAACAAAGGTTCCTGTAATATTTGAGAGGCCACCGTCCCAGTGTCTGTAAATGGCTCCTTAAAATACTTATCTTATCCTGATGTATTCAGTTTTTGTTAACTGAGTTGACATTTGTTAGTTTTCTTTATTTATGTGTATGTCATTTTGTATTTAATATTCCGTGTTTTAAGTATTTTGTGTTATGCTATAAGGCGCTGTATTCCTCATATAGCCGCCATACATAAATGCATATTATTATTATTCTACTATTTATTTTGTAATGATGTTTTATGGTGTGCTAAGACAAATAGGCTGAAACAAAGTAATAATGCACTACGATGGTGTTGCACTGAAGAGTATATTACCAGGGGAGGTAGCCGTTTTGTGGCAACATTACAATAGGAACAGGATCTGACATTACTCACTACGCCCAGCATTGACCCAAATTATATGTGGAAACAGCCTGGTTTGTCACATCAAGCTCACAAACCATTGCTATCGTATAATGTGCTAAATTGCCCGGCATAAATACCATCTTTCATTGACCAGATCAATATCTACTACAGGCCTAAAAGTACACATGCATTTGAAAATTTTGACACAGTGCAAGACCACACATCGCACGTGGCACTTACGGACGCTGCACTCTCCACTCATTTTAGGTTGTACAACATTACCAATAATACGTAAAAAGTAATAACTTATTACTTTTTAACACTGATTATGTGTTTTTGACAAATTTAAACGGTGGCAATTTTGATTTCGTGATCACACAGCGCGTCCCCCGACTTTCACCTACAAACGAGTTGCGATTTTTATATCACAATCATCTTAACCGTTTACCCTTAGTGTAATACCACGATGTGCCCAATCTTACTGCAAATTCGGTCGCATCGTTAAGAAATTCGCATTTTGATATATTGCATCTTACTGTAAACGAGACAGAAAATTACAGCACAGTAGCCTATGTGACTGTGGAGAAAACGAGCAATCTCATACACAAAAACGCCAAGAAAGTTCGGATCAGCTCAAAAATTTTTGGGAATCAGGCTTTTCTCAGGATAGCTAATGATCATTGTAATAAAACAGAAGAAGTGCTGAAAATCATAGATGCAACCTTTTAAAACTGTATAAACTATTCCCATCAAGGTTTTTACGTGATATTGGAAATCAGATTGCACACAAAACACAAAGTAACTGACGGATAAACTTGGCCAGCCCGGCAAGATGGCAGTCATGGACATGACCCTCAGATGACCCTTTGTACCTTGTGGCCATAGAAAATCTATAAACCAAACTGGAACCAACACATACATAACAGTTAACCCAACCTAACCAAACTGGAACAACACACACACACCAATGCGCGCACTACTGCAATATCCATACTCGGGGTCGGTCGCTTTTTTGAGCCAGGCTGTGTGAATAAAATTGTTCTCCTGTCAATTAGCCAAAATGAAGAAAGCACTTGAAGGCCCGATGTACTACATCCACTTCAGCGTCCGCGATAATCGCGGCTGCGATGAGAACTTGACCCCGATTTTTTATTGCCATCGAGCGAACGAATTTCTAATCTGCGCCGCGATGGATTATTGAGGCTTTCGCGGAGAGTTATAATTTATTGTCGTTACACTCTCGGCGATAAAGCAGCAGGACCCGAAATGCTCTGATTGGCTGTTTCTGCTTAGGAACCCAGGCGGGAGAGCGATGACCTCAACCAAATGAAACCAAAGCTGAATCTCCCTATCATGACCGAACAAATCAACAACCACAATACTCATGACTATGAATATACACAATGATTAATCTGTCGTCCAATTATTAAGAAAGCGGTAGGATGTAGTGCGATATTCCCGAAAGTAGTGATATCACATGCAGGCAATGATTTTTTAAGGATAATGAAAGAATGTCTTGTGCGTTAGATACAAAACTATTTTGCTTACCCACCTGATTTCTATGCGGACATCATAGCACAATCCCCAGTGTACAACGGAGTGGTACCAAATGCTAGTCAACTAACTGGTCATACATCAAACTGGGCTGGGCATTTTAACAATATTTATTTAATAAGATACAGATCATAGAGCAAACAAAATCCTATGACGATGTGTGAAAATACCTGTAAAACAATACAAATAGTCCGGCAGAAACAGATCGTACAAAAAATTCACAATGCAATTGACACAACCAGTCCTATATATTACTTGAATAACCACAGGGCCTGGGCTAACAATTTAATATACCCTTGCCTAGTATCACTTACATAATATCGCTCATCTATTCTAGTGACATCTAGATCTCATTCGGAAATACAAAAAAACCACCGAACGCTATTCCGTTAAAATACGGACGGTATGATAGATAATCACTCTAAATTGGTTATCAAAATTGTCAACTGGCAACATTAGTTATTGTCATAAAAAGAATACAGCAACGACTTCCTCGAGATAGACATTTAATATCGCGCGGAGTAATACATGACTATATTAGCGCGCCGTTATTTGCGATGTCAATTTCAATCGCAGCATCCGCGCATAAAGCGCATAGTGGATTATCATCAAGGCTTACGTGTGTTTGCCCTCTGACCAGACGATTTGATCACCAAGATATATAGATGGTGATGCCAAATATTAGACTGTATTATCTCTTTGTATTGATGAATCAGTGAGTGGATGTACTGTAACAAACAAACGGCAAAAGAGCACATTATCATAAGGGTCGGAGCGATGTGACGTTCCCCAGTCCCTCAGCAATCTACGAAAAAACTTGGTGTATTAAATGTGGTGTTCATCAGACAATAGTCCATGACTAGACCAATGTTGGAGGTCAATCAATAATTTCACCCAAACGTTATTATCGGATATGTCGCTTACAATTATCCCGTTCCAGAGTTTCATCAACTTGTCTCGCGTACTGATTTTATCTCGCACTGACTATGTCAATTCAATACTGTAGCCATTCTTGAATCGACTCTGAAATAGCATGAAATAAGAAAAAATGCAAAACGGCAACCGGGCGAGAAATCTAAAATAGGCAAACAAGAATTTTTAAATTTAAAGGGGAAAAAAAAAATGGTACTAAAGCATGGCTAATACTGGTAATTGTTGAAACGGATCGACTACCAGTCCCTTCCCAGCGAATACCTGAAAGTGAAACAACTGACCAGACATCCTAGACCAACAAACCAGCATTTCAACCATAATTTATCAGTCCCGAAATGAGGTGGATAAATTGGCTGACAAGGTTAAGACTAGGCTTTTAGGCAGTTAAGACACATTTCAGAAAATTTTTATAACTAAAACCTACATACAAACTGCTTGAGATGGATTGGGCATCCATGATTTTTCCGAACTAGCAAAATTCCAATTCCCTCACAGGTGGAGTACCACCTAGATTGAAGCAAAAGAATCATTAATACAGTCTTGGCAAAAGGGAGCTCTATTTAAGTAACAGAATGCAACTAATCAACACCACACCACTGTTAAATAACCTGTAAAAAACAGGGATTTTGACTGGCAGCTGGAACCTCACAACGTACAGAACGTCAACTACCTGAGCCGTAAAAATCACTTACACCATTGCAGGAACGTAAAATAACGCGTAAAATAAATCAGCTTTCAACATTATGGTTGGATTTTGACTTTGTCTAACAACAATATTTAAGCATTACAAAAAACCGTTTTACCATCCCTCTCTGACCAAATTTTCTCACGTTGAACTATGACATCAATACCAACCGCCTCCTGCAATTTACGGTTACCAAACCTGGTTGACAAAGTTAATTTCAACCAAACAATTTTGCAGAAAAGGCATATCAACCAAGGGAAAACTGCACGAAACTAATTTAAACACATTTTATACAACTTTGCTATTTATTGGTATGCACACATTCTCATGTCACAATTACTTAACTCATTAATGGTCCTTTTTTTGGCAAAAATGGTATACAGCTATGGTTCCTACTTCCAAACTCTCGGAGGCACGTACCCCCTACAACAAAACCAAACCCTGAGAACCCCCACCACCCCCACCCACAATAAGCACAACACCCCTGGGGTATATGTGACTCTACTAACATTGATCTTGCCTTTAGACGAACTATTCCACTGTATCATCTGGATGGAAAAGATACATAGTAATATAAAACGATATACTGTGACAGGATCCAAGATAGCAGTATACAAGAGGTTGTTGTCCTGAAATGCGAATCATGGTTAATTTCACGGTAATGACGACAATTCGTTCCATGAATTTGGAATAGACGACAATCGAATCATTTTTTTCTTGCACATTTTTAGAAGACAACATTGGTTTACTTTACTTAGAACCACCATGAGTATAATAATAGCACGAAATAACGGGGGTCTGTTGTCATAGGGTTTCAATTCTACATGCTCAAATCAGCGTGCGCTTATACGATTGCTTCAAAAACTTGAGCAACCTCTTTGCTATTATGGATCATGCTTTTATCATAGCATAGCCAAATGAATTCAATGACCCTTTCAGATATGGGAGAATGTAAAGAGTCATTGGGTCACCACCAAAATGTATGAACTATATAAGGCCTGGGATCACGGGTCTGATGGCCCAAATTGTAGCATAGTCCTAACTGTGGAACTCTCACACACGCTCAGTTTGGCACAAGCTGACCCAACTTAATACCGTTTTTAGAGAACCCTAATTGTTCTTACCCTTTAAACGATTAAATCATATTGCAAGATAACACTTACACTTTTGGAAAAGGGTGCCCTTTTCCGACGGAACTGTGAAACTCCGCCCACAACCTTAGCATCACAAAAAATGCTATACACATGTTAAAATTTCCGTTGAAATGTAAGACAAACAGATTTTCCGTAAAGTTACGAGGAACATCCTGTTTAGAAAAAACAATAAACATAAACAATGTGCCCAACAATACAAATAAAAACAGTTTAACTAACGGAACATTTTAACGGAAATTTTCCGGGCAAAGCAAAATTTCCAGACTTTTTTTTTTCCAGAATGTAATTTTAAAATTAACATACCGAACGGACGACATTCTGTATCAAATACAAAATTTCTTCCATAATAAATGAGGACCAATTTACTTTCTGAAATTACTGGTCAAAGGTCCGTTATTGACAAAATCCTGTACAATTTCCCCTAAAAAGTCTGGATATCTGCTCCAGAAATTTCCGTAAATTACGGAAATTTTTTTCTAACATGTTAAAAAGGCCGCTTGGAATAAAGAACCCTCAAAAAAGATTGCCAATTGCGAGAGACACTGAACCCAACTTAGCTACAAAATGGCGGACTAATATTAACCATGCTGTCACAACACACGAGATGAGTCTTCTATAAATAACCCTCCTTCTCAACTTCTTAATTAAAAGCTATTGTAAGGTCCTACCCCACAATATGAAACAAAACGCCAAAGGCTGAAACAGCGAATTTAATTGAACGATGCGCTCCGACACCCCTGTTGATAAAAAGGGGGAAATAATGAAAGCTACAATATGAGAGGGCTCCACTGGCCATGATCAGTTAATTATAATTTGACCTAAACTTTAGCGCCATGAAATTCACTAAACAACGCCCATATGATAACCACGTCCCAGGTGCCAAAGATGCTTCTTTTAGATTTCCAAAGAATTGGTGCTGGGGTTCCCGAAGGTGCCCACTGTCTCCCAGCTGGACGGTGGTGCTTCCCGGAATCGCTCCATCTGGAGCGTGAAAGTGAATCATGCTATGAAGTCACTTATGTTTACCTTGCAACATGAATTGCACTAAAGGCGAAGTTCCCTTTAATAAGCCCTAATGCAGCACAAAGAAACGACACCAATTTCATTACTTTTTGGACATTTTGTGATGATCACTGCCTTTAATAATGGATCCAACAGTTATATGTCTGACTAATAAACTGGGCAACCCGTTTATAAACCCACTTAGCCAACTCTGAACCACACAACCTCCAAACAACACAAGACCTGCGTAAATTGGAAAAAGCCAATCTAGCCAGGCCAATAGAATGGATGAAACAGGTATTAATTGGCCATTTACCTGGTACACCGTACTATTCTACGATAAAATAACGAAAACCAACAAAAATAAAAATACCGCAACCGCCACATCCTATTACCCCGCCAGAATCATTCACCGCTTATCAATCTGTAAATAATTTGGCAATGGTCCTTTACTCATCTGCCCCATACAGCAATATCTCCGAGAAATATGAGCAACACAAGGCAAACCAAAACACCCATTGATATACTGTAAAAACAAAACAGCCACACATGACAATCTAAATCTCTTTAATACTCTTTGTTAATCTCGGCGCCGGCAGTAATCTCTATTTTTTTCGCCGCCACTGAGAGCCTAATCTTGAACAAGGCCTACTACACAAAACGGCACAAGAACGCCAAAAAAGACGCCGTGCATGTTAAGATCACTAAGAAGCGCCGTAAGAAAGCCCGGCACTTTCGAAAACCGCTTTGCATAGAGCACATGAATGCCGCAAAATCCCTAAAGACCATACAAGTGATATTTTGGTATGCATCACGGCGCCATCCATCACCTGTTTTGATTTTATCTTTTAGCAATTTATCTTGCCGGCATTGTGAATCACTGACATACCTGAATCAATTTGTAGACCCAGATAAACTAATTTATGGGTGTTGATGGGGCCTAACCCGATTTTTCTGGTTTTTCTGCGCTAATGGAACGCCCTAATTTTCGTACATCCTGCCTCACAAACATAGAACAAGTTTGCGCAAAAAGCAGTGCACATTCAATAACTTTTCGTTTCCTGTCAAGTAGAAGAGTCCGATCCCTATAATGGTTTACCCTAGTCTGAATGTAAACTCTCCTATTTCCAGAAAGGTAAAACATTTTTCGAAAAGGGCCGGGGAGTAGGACGCCCCCATTGGTAGAGCTTACTTATCTATGAAATACTGGTCTACACACTTTTAATACTCTAAAAGTTGGAAACATTGGATGAACATTCGAACTTCCAACCGCTGATTTATATCGTACTTTAGCCATAGGGCTTAACAGACAAAAAAAGGGCTTTTTCCCTTTCCTAACCTTAACAAAACACAATTAATTGCTAAATCGTGACCTGACTTAACTCCTATTTCACTTTGCCCATGAATCTGGATCCATTAAAATCAATTGCAAGACTCACCCCTGATTGAATAGAACAGTGTGCTGGATAAAAGCCTAATTTTCCGCTTCTTCCTGATTTAGTGTGAACACCAAGTGGAACACAATCAATTATTAATAAGGTTAATGTGTCTGGAATGGACCCTGCATACAAGCTTATAATAAATCCACTCCCTAATAAATATTGGACAAAGAAAGAGGTCCTTATCCTACTTACTTACTCTATGTTAACTTAATCACGGACATGACGATATTATGTGCCAATCACGCGCAATGCGTTCACCAGAACAATGCAATCTGAAACCTTCAGAAACCCGTCCCAAAGAATTTTCGCAGACGCAAAATCAGGGTAAATATCCACGAGAAGGAAGTTAAAGTGAAAAAGGAGAAGCTGCCAAATTAATTGTGAGAGGGCATATTTCAAAAACAGATACCTACCAAACTCTGAACATAGGTACAGTTGCACTTGGAACCTCTTGGAAACTACTATATCATTCCCCATTTCCTATCAGCAGCTGGCTGGAGTGCTCCATGCCCAAACTGTTTACATTTTGAGCATATTGTGCTGAATGGGAAGCTTTTTCATAACCTATTCCGGCATTAACCCCCTGTATAAGAGAGCTGACCTCAAGATTTACCATATTAGGGGCCGGAGCCCCCCTCAGGTGGTAATTTTCAAAAGAAAATTGTGAATTTTTTGTCACATATATATATAATGTCTTTGTCACTATAAACCTAATCACTGTGTGAAATAGCCTATTTACAAACTCAGATCGAATATCCTATCATATAGAAAATCACAAAACACAACATTGTTATAAAAATTAAAATTCCGATCCATACCTGAAAATTTTCTGTTTATACCAGTACTACAACTAATGGCACTGATTTAAAATCTATACATAAATCTTATTAGCATGAAAACGACAAAAATCCGATTTATGACCAACTATTGGAATTTGGCATTTTGGTTTTTTTTTTTTTTTTTTTTTTTTTTTTTTTTTTTAATAAAATTTATAACACAAAAACAATTAAGCAATTTATGGAATCTCTGAGTCGACTTTTAAAGGCAAAGCAGATTAGTTTCCGCAGTTAGGATTTGAATTTATTGAAACTACACAAAGAACTAACAAATACTCCCTCACCAAAGCGATACTTAAGAAGAACATACAACGAAAGGCATAGGGGTAAAAGCCGCAGCGGGACAGAATAAAATACTAATATGACTTCCAAACGCGACGGACCAAGATTCAACCCAACTTATACAATGCAGAAAGAGGAAAAGAGACAAGGAAGCCTACATCTCGAGCAGGTGGTTAGCATGGGCCAATCGGAAGAGCCGTATCAAGGGGAGTGCCTAATGACTCTTCTACAGCCTAGCCTCGTCTACCCTCTCTCCATCATCCAAACTGTGAGGCAGGAAACCCTCCCTTGACACGACTAAAACCCCAAAAAAAACAAAAAGACACGACCCGGATCACCCGCCCCCCCTTGCCAAGAAAAATCCGACCACATGCTGGTTCCTGTTCATTTGGAATATCAACATAAAGGGCCCGGACAAAACTCCCTAATCAATAACCTACCCTGCCCATGACCTGTGAGGCTGTGCTGCAACAAACAAAAGACTACTCCATTGACGCCTGTTAATAGAAAATTCTAGTGACAAGTCACCCACGCTGAATTCGCGCATGTTAATACAATTTCGGGTGCTTGACCTAAATTACACCAATCGAAATTGTTGTGTACCATTGTGTCGTGTCCATGGCAAACCATGCTTGACCGCGCCCACAAACCCGTTTCCGCGCATTCAATCATTAGGCAGCAAATCAATACGCCCATTTGCATTCCCCCAACATGATTACACATTTTTCCGTAGAAAATAAGAAACAGATTTTTTCCAATTTTCGTAAAATTTACGGAAACACTGTTTACAAAACAATAAAAATAAAAAACATAAAAAATGTTAATTACGGAAATGATTTCAAAATTTCTGGGAGCAATATTTTCGGATTTTTTTCTTTGGTTTCCAGTATTTTTATCATTTACACGTTATTTTAAATTAACGGACAAACTTTCTATTAACAATACACATTTTTAAATTTTTCTCCATAATAGTGATAGACAAATTTCTTTCATGTAAAATTACTGTCAAATTTCGTTTATTGACAGAAATTCATCTGTAAATTATCCCTAAAATGACTGGAAAAATACTGCGCCAGAAAATTTCTCCGTACTTTACGAAACCTTTTTTACAGGCAGTTCCAACTTGGTTCCACTGCCGGAAAATATCCCGCACATGCAGTCGTATCCAATTGTCACCTTATTTAAAGTGAATGTCACCTTGCAATATGACACTGTGGGTTCAGGCATGATCTAAGTAATACCGAAACAGATAGTACATCTCACGAGTCCCACATTATATCGCGCAATAATCTACAGATTATTTAGGATTAACCTTTTACAAAACCCTCAATTATCCCTCCCGTTCCGGGATTGAACATCATGGGCGACAAACGTTCCAAACACTAAAACAAAACACCAACAAACTCACAAACGGAAACTTAGTTTTTAACTTCTTATTTTTCAGCTTCCGATAGCCGATATACCATACCGGATTTTCACGCTTACATCATTGCGTATATAAATTTGACAAGCTTAGGTCTGAACAAGTCCTCTCGACGTCCTAGACATACTTGAGGATTTACAAAATCAGTTCCCAATACTGTATCAAATATGACGTCACCAAATCAATAAATTAGAGTAATAAGCCAAATAAGAAAAACCGCAATATGCGGCGACCATTCGATTATGTAATTGGTAATGAATGAGAGTGTTGATAACGTGGCTGGTTTTGACGCATCCTGAATTAGCGAATCATATACCGCCCAACCCCATCCCCCCCCACTAGATGCTCGCATGTACAATCACATCAGATGTATGTTCACAGTCACCTCATTATTTTAATATGGCGAATGAGCATTAGGCCCTTGAGAAACCCAACGCGAAAAATGTGCATGACTGAAATAGACGCGTACAATCATTTTTTTTCAAAACAATAGTGCCCCCTTGGATTGACAGATAAGGCACTACCTAAGCAGCAATTATTCCATTGGTACCAATCAGTAGAAAAAATCTTAAGACTTGTACATGGATTGAATTAATCCCAGCGAACGAGAGAATTCCTTAACCCGACCATGATGCGAATTGATTGGATCAAAAACTTGTGTCCATCGCACCGTGACACCACGCATGAACTAACAGAAGTGACAGTATTCCTGATTTAGCCCTAATCACATTACTATATTCAACACAGTCTTGTTTTGATTAACATTTGAAAATCAAACTCAACGTTCCTACCAGTACCTTGTACCGTCTATCTCCAAAGATCTCCGTGTGGGCTTGGAACATTACTTGGCTGTGTGTTGCCAACTGTTCGCTGAACCTGAGCCCAGACTGTTGGTTTAGTTGGTTACCTGAGGCTGATTGTTGATTTAGACTTACAAGATCAAGTAGAACTGGAAGTGTAGATTATCAGCAAACCAAGTCCCGAACTGAGTGTACACAAGGAAGCACTTTCCTACAAACATATGTGATTTAGATTCTGCGTAAACCAACACCCAATTTCCGTTTCATCACGGTAAACACACCGGTATTCGCATGATGTAATAAGAGCCTGTAAATAACATCAATAGAAAAAAAATGTTAACTCTAAAACGAATCGACATTAGTCTAAGACTAGATATCGGATAATGCCACGTGCTTGAAAAAAAAAAACACGAACCACTCCAGTTTTCCAGATATATAAGAAGAAAATCGTCAAAACATATCGATGAACAAAGTGCTGAACCGATGCAATGACGACCAAGATCTAGAACAAATATCTGTCCAAACACTTTTAATTGTGTGGCTCTGAGCAAGAGAATCGTCAATGTAAACAGAAGAAGAGCGATCTGTTATCTCAATGATTAATATTATTTGTTGTATTAGCAAATGGAAAACTGAATTAAAGAAAAAACTGAATTATCCCTCAAACAATCAGTAATTATTGCTTGCTACAAGTTTAACGTTCTGTGGACGGAGCTGGTACCTGACAAATCGTATTACACTGAATCCCAACGTCCTTGATCTCAACGTGACAGTGGATCAAGTTTCGAAATAACGATACGCCGTATCGAACATCAAATGTATTTTCGCATAAACCTATTACAATAGAACCGAAATCTTATTCGTGATTTCACTATATTTGAAATATTTGGCACAATCTCTAACTTAAAGTTCCACCATTGTTAACAAATTCCGACACATGACATAACAGTCCACACCCTTTTGCATACTATGGTCCGTATCTACTAAAAAATTTAGACCAGTTTAAAGTTAGACCTGGTTGAAGTCCCAATTAGTTTTGACTCAATGAGATTAGGTTAATTCACACTTTCTTCGTAAAAATCAACTAGCAAATTTGTATAAAGAATTTAATCAAAATCCAAATTTACAAAATAAAAACAAAATACCTCGTTGTCATTTGGAAAGGAAATGCTTTTCTGTTGGAAACCAACTATTAACTTAGACCGGGTTAAAGTGAGAGCTGGTCTACATATGATTATAAAATCCCGGGGTCTGTGGGTGGGGGGATATATCAGTGCACCCCCCCACCCCACCAATATTTTGATGAGAGGGATGGCTCAATACTTCACCACCACCCTCCCCCCCCCCACAAATGTTGATACCAGAGTCGCCCGTTTACAATAAGCAAGCGTATTTTGACCAACAAAGAACCTCAAATATTTTATCATTCTAAGTTTAAATATGGTAAAATTTTCAGCACAAGCGCTTCGCGCACGCAGTCTTCTTCTATGCATACAAATCAATTTAAACGATTTAAGCTCTAAACTGCAATGTTTTGTTAGTGCGGCTTCAGCGCGCAAATGTGCTAGTAATAGGATCTTTACAACACGTCAAAACCCCTGTTTCAGGTTCATAAAAATTTTCTAGTCAACACCACCCATCCCCCCCCATGTCAAAAGAAATTTTACAGAAACGCCACTGACTGGTCATAACTCATTTTTGTGCATACGGACCTTCATGTTTTTGTACGATATTTTCTAAAGCGCACCTGCGAGTGTGTTGACTGATAATCGTCTACTAATAACATATCGTCTTCACTTCGGAACATATGCTTATCCCATATTCACATATGTTTTAAGGCAAAAGCAAGAAAATTTGTCTCAAGCTTAAATGGTAGCTCAAAACCCTAGCGCTATGCGGGTTTTTTTTAGTCGCAAAAAAGCATATGACGCTATATTACAATTCTGGTCGAAGGCCAACGAACTTATTTCTTTCTTCGGCTGGTTTTCTTCGGCCGGCTCAGCGGCTAAAATCCAGTCCTGTATTCATTTTTTAACCACCTTTAAAACAACATCCCAAAAAATGTGTAATAATCTTTTGAAAACCTTAAAACAAAAAAAAAAAGAAAGAAATGCGGTAAAATTGATTACACACCTATTCGACGGGAAGCACTGAGACTAACCTATTTTTTTCTTGGCCCTTCAGAATATATTTGGTTTGGACCTATTTAGCATGCTTATGAGCAACGTGGATGTTGACTATGCGCATGCAGCGTAACGAAGGTGGTCCACCTGGGAGCTGAAAAATAACTATGCACCTTTTGTGGATTTAGACTTTTCTAATTTTTATATCACTCATATTATAAAATAACATCGTCGAGCAAACCTGTAACAGTTTTTAAAAACCGGGACGCAAATTTTTAATTATCTTGGGGGCGACCATGGATCCAGTGAGTAACCAATAGCTTAAGATGTGCTAGATGCATCAACATGTATGCATTATGGTGATTTTTATATTCGTGTCATTTCCGTTAAAAGTTTAACACGACGATTCCATTTAATTTGAGAGGTTCGTATTATTATCCAGAGAGTCCAACTTTCAGGTGGCGTAAAATGAGGCCAACCCACTGAATCTCTATACAATGGATTGGACACCAGGGGCTCGTACTTGACGCACTGATGAGCCATATTGGTCATACAAAAAAAAAAATCCCCACTCAGCATGGTTTAAGAGACGGTCACTTTATCAAAAATTGTTCCCATTGTGAATGTTGGATAAGCGACCTAAATCCATAACTACAGAATCAAGCCCATCGTGCAGCTCATTGTATTTCGCGTATGGGAAATGATGCATGTCTCTACAAAACGTCACCCGGATACAACTATTCTGTTAAAACAGGTGCTCATCTGGATGGTGTATTAAGTGTTCGGTAGACCAAACATGCACCGCCCGTTTGCTCCATTCATCTAATATAGCAATTACTGTTGTGTATGCCAACCATATGTATAGAGACAGATAGGGGCCAACCTTTATTTCATGGCCGCATTGGCCTCCATTTTTTTGGCAGCCATCTTGGGTATAAACGCACACAATTGCCGGACGTCCTTTTTTACCATTGCCTGCATGTGGACCTTAGCGTAATTTAATTTTGCTAATACCTCGACGCAAGGAAGCTTGTAGGGTGATCGGAACTGGGCACATTCTGGTGTCTATGCCACATATTTTTGGAAAAGGGTCAGGATTAAAATTTGAAAGTTTGTTTAATGATTTTCAACGGGGGGTCTTTCAATCCATTCTAAATTCCAAGACGACCGCCACATTGGCCATTGATATCATATAGTTGTTATTTCTTTATCAGAATTCAGAATGCGGTATGATAATAAGTTATGTAAAAACAAAGGGGTCGAGAAATTAAGCCCAGAAGACGTTTCAATAACGCTATGTAATGGCTTAATACCAGAGGGCATTATTAGAATTTACCGAAACGAAACGAAGAAACTAAACTCAATACTATTAGATCCGTTTTTCAAAGTTGATCAACCTATAGTTAGCCCGTTTTCTTCTGACGGCTATTTCTGGATAAATTATGAAATTTATTTCGATTGTAAAATTATGCAGAGTGTCAACTAGAGACACCAAAATCATCACATAGTAGTAAAAATAACAACCAAGACAGCGCATCTTTTATATATAAATTCCAGTTGTCACCCACTGCCATCAGGTGCATGCCCAGGATTATTTAGTTTTTTTTAGAAACAAGTTGTAAACGAGCTATTTCTGAAATAGAACTTATGAATTTTATTTTGAATTGGACATATTTAGAGTGTGCAGGGGCATCTTTTGATAAGCCAATTTCAAAGTTGTCACTCACACCCAACATGTGCAGTGACCCCGTTTCGTTGTTTATCACTTTTTGCCAAACAATGATCAACAGCGAATTAATTTCTCACGGCTATTTCATGATGAATTTTGAAATGTTATTTCGTGATTTGCAAATTATGTCGATAATAAATTTGTCAGTTTGATTTTTAGGCATTTTAATGGAAATACTAGCGTGACGATAAAGAACTAGGTATTATTATTACACTTATTTTATTACATTCATAATGCTAACTAAACACATATTTTGAAGTAGGGGCTTTTTTCCCCACGACACCAAACAAAACAAAACCCCCACCCAAATCATGATACTATTCCCACACCGCCAAACCCCCTCCCGAGGTTTGGCAAAGTCCGGTCTGGTTTTTTTTTTGCGGACCAAAAGTTGGTGATTTACCACAGCTCACTTCATGAAAAGACAATAGTATTTCACATCAAATTCCAACACGTTCGTGATATGTAAACATCTGTCATAACTGATGTCAGCTTTAAAACTTTTACATAAATGAAATATCCATATGGCTGAAAACTTATCAAGAGTAAACCAAAATATTAAAAATGGGCACCAAATTGCACTTGTTGGAGGAAAAAATTGCCGAAACGCACAGCTCTTATAACCTACAAAACATGCGTATTTATTTTTCCAGCCGACATTGTTGACTCCCCTCTCTCTCAAAAAAAGCGCGTCATTAAAGCGTTGCGCGTGCGTTTTCACAGGGAAAACAGTACAAAATGAGTCTGCCTATTGGCTCTGTTGTATCATGTCCTATCTTTGCATTCTTCCATGTACGTATTCTTTCATAAACACCCCCAAAAGTAACTCCCACCCCCCACCTGAGATTTAGTCACAGTCAACACCGATACCCTCAGATTATCATTATTGTAAAATTGGAAGGGTTGTTTTTTATTTCGTTTCATCCTTCATGTACACGACTCACGGAATTACCTAGCCTAGTGCATGAATCATTCTATAAAAGGATGATAGGAATTACTAGGATTGTACACTTTATTCCTTAAAAGAGTCTTTACTCTAGTCTCAAGTTATGAATATCTTACACCACGAACACACCTTTATTTCCGTCCGCGTATTTGACACCAATCATTGTGGCGATCAGACATAAGTAGTGTTCAAGTTATGCCCACTTCATGCCCAGCAAACACAAAAACGTAATTTTCCGAACCGTTCACAAAACGTTTTTATTGAATGAAGTGTGTACGTGGCTGGTTGACGCATCCTGAATTGCTGATCATAGGACCGCCAACCCCATCCCCCAAACTTAGATGCTGCTGTACGAATCACATTCATGTATTTCAGCAACTCCTGAATTTTAGATGGGTGAGCATTAAGGTACATTGAGGAAAACACCAAAAAGGCATGACTGAATAGACGTAATCAATTTTTTTTCAAAACAATAGTGCCCCCTTGATTGACAGATAAGGCAACTACCTAAGCATCATTATCCCATTGGTCCGAATCAGTAGAAATATCAAGATTTGATGATTGATTATCCACGAACGAGAGATTCTTACCCGACATTAATGGAATTTGATTGGATGCACCTTGGTCCATCGCACGTGACACGCATGAACTAACAGAAGTGACAGTATTCTGATTAGCCCTAATCACATTACTATATTCACCAGCTGTTTGATTAACATTTGAAATCAAATCAACGTTCCTACATGTACCTTGTAACAGTCTATCTGCCAAAGATCTCCGTGTGGTTGCAAATTTGGCTGTGTTGCCTGTTGCTGAACCTGAGCCCGACTGTTGGTTTAGTTGGAACCTGAGCTGATTGTTGATTTGACTTCAAGATCAAGTAGTAATGAAGTAGTAGATTATCAAGTCCGAATGATTACCAGGCCACGTCTACAAATTGATTTGATTCGGCGTAAAACACAAACCAATTCCAGTTTCAGACGGTAAAACCCGGTAATTCGATGATGTAAGCTGTAAATACCTCAAGTAGAAAAATGTTAAGTCCGATCGACGATTAGGCTAAGACTGCAATATCGGATAATTCCACGGCTTGAAAAAAAAAACACGAAACCACTCCAGTTCCAGATTATAAGAAGAAAATCTCAAAAAATTCGATGAAAGGCTGAACCGATGCAATGACGACCAAGATCTAGACAAATAATCTGTCCAATTTTATGTGTGGTCTGAGCAGATGTCAATTTACAGAAGAGAGCATCTGTTCTCAATGATTATATTTTGTTTGATTTGCAAATAAAACTGAATTTCCCTCAAACATATACAGTATTATTGCTTGCTCAATTTAACGTTCGGTGGACGAGGGTACCTGACAATCGTGTACACTGATCCCACGTACTTGAATCTCAACTATGATTGGTCAATTTCGAAATACGCGTATTCGAAAATCAAATGTATGTCGCATAAAACAATATTACGATATAACGAAATCTTATGCAGTCGATTTCTAATATTTGAAATTTTGGCACAATATCTAAACTTAAAGTTACACATTTTTACAAATTCGACACAATGACATAACAGTCCACCTTTTGCATGCTATGGTCCGTATGTACTAAAAGTTAGACCAGGTTTAAAGTTAGACCTGGTTTAAGTCAAAATTAGTTTTGCCTCAAATTGATAGTTATTCACACTTTCTTCGTAAAATAACTAGCAAATTTGAAAGATTTAAATGCAAATTTCAAAATAAAAACAAAATACCTCGTGTCAGTGTAAAGGAAAATGTCTTTTCTGGTGGGACAAAATTAAACTTAGACCGGGTCTAAAGTTAGAGCTGGTCTACATAGGCGTAAATCCCGGGGGGATGGGGGGATATATCCCCCCCCCCCACTATTTTGATGAAAAAAAAAAAAAAAAAAAAAAAAAATAACCTCATATTTTATCATTTTAGTTTAAATATGGTAAATTTTCGCGCGCTTCGCGCGCATTTTCTTCTAATTACAATCAAATTTAACGATTTTAGCTTCTAAATGGCAATTTTTTTAGTGCGCTTCGCGCGCAAATGTGCTAGTAATGGATCTTTACGGCAAACCCTGTTTCATTCATAAATTTTCATCAACCCCATCCCCCCCAATGTCAAAAAGAAATTTACGCCACTGCTGGTCTAACTCTTTTGTGCATACGGACCTATATGTTTTTTAGCGCATATTTCTTAAAGCACACTGCTAGTGTGTTGACTGAATTTGTCTACCATTGCTTCATTCGGAAAGCATATGCTTATCCCATATATTGTTTTAGGCCAAAGAAGAAAAGAGTTTGTCTCAGCTTCATGTAGCTCAAAACCCTAAGCGCTATGCGTTATTTTAGTCAAAAAAGCTATGCGCTTTTTACAATTCTTTTTTGGCCAACGACTTTTTCTTCGGCCGCTCAGCGGCTAAATCTCCATTTTCAGTTTTTACCACTTTAAAAAAACACACAAAAATGTTAATAATCTTTTGAAAACCTTAAAAAAAAGAAAGAAATGCGGTAAATGTGATTTTTACACCTATTCGAACGGGAAGCTGAGACGAACCTTTTTTTCTTGGCCTTAGAATATATTTTGGTTTGACTATTTAGCATGCTTATGAGCACGTGGTGTTGACTATGCATGCAGCGAAGGGGGTCACGAGCTGAAAACATAACTAATGCACTTTTGTGGATTGAAATTTCACTCAATTATAAAAGACATCGTCGAGCAAACCTGTACAAGTTTAAAAACCGGGACGAATATTTTAATTATCTTGTCGAACATGGATTCCAGTGAGTAAGATAGCTTAAGATGTAGCTAGATGCAGGAGCAACATGTACTGCAGTGTGATTTTTTATTCGTGTCATTTCGTTAAAAGTTTTCGACGATTCCATTTATGTTGAGAGGTTGTATGATTATCCAGAGAGTACACTTTTAGGTGGCGTAAAATGAGGCCAACCCACTGATCTCTATACAATGGATTGGAAACCTGGGCTTCGTAATTGAAGCACTGATGGCCATATTGGTCATCAAAAAAAAGCCCACGCAGGTGGTTAAGAGCCGGTCATTTATACAAAATTGTTCCCATTGAAATGTGGATAAGCGACATAACAGACTACAGAATCAAGCCAATTCAGTGAGCTCATTGTATTTGCGCGTATGGGATGGCATGTCTCTAAAACGTGCACCCGGGATACAACTTCTGTTAAACAGGTGTCTCTGGAATGGTATTGTGTTCGGTAGACCAAGATGCCCGCCCGTTGCTCCATTCATCTAATATACAATTACTGTTGTGTAGCCAATCCATTGTATAGAGATCAGTGGGCCAACCTTTTTTCATGGCCTCACTTGGCCTCATTTTTTGGCAGCCATCTTGGTATATTGCCGGCCCTTTTTTAATGGCTGGCATGCCTTTCGTAATTAATTTTGCCTATAACTCGGCCGCTGAAGCTTGTAGGATCGGAGCACAATTCTGGTGTCTATGCCCATATTTTGGGGGTCAGGAATTAATATTTGATGTTTGTTTAATGATTTTACGTCTTCATCCATTCCAAATTCCAAGACGACCGCCACATTGGCCATTGATACATATAAGTTGTTATTTCTTAGCTTCAGAAGCAGGTATGATAATAATTTTTTAAACAAAGGGGTCGGAAATTACCCAGAGACGTTTCAATATTGTATGGCTACCGAGGCCTTATTATATTTACCGAAACGAAACGAAATGAAACGAAACTAAATCAAATTGATACTTTTCAAAGTTGTCACCAGTGAGCCCGTTTCTGACGGCTATTTCTGGATAAATTATGAAATTTATTTCGATTGTAAATTATGCAGATGGTCACAGCGCATCTTTTGATATAAATTCCAAAGTTGTCACCCACTGCCATCAGGTGCAATGAGCCCGGATTATTGATTAAGAAACAAAGTTGTCACGGCTATTTCTGAATGAATTATGAATTTATTTTGATTGGACATTATTTAGATAGTGCAGTGCATCTTTTGATACCAATTTCAAAGTTGTCACTCACTCCCAGCAGGTGCAGTGAGCCCGTTTCGTTGTTTATCACTTTTTGCCAAAAGTGATAAACAGCGAAATTAAGTTCTCACGGCTATTTCTGAATGAATTTTGAAATTTATTTCGATTGCAAATTATGTAGATAAATTTAAATTTGAGTTGTTTTAGGCATTTAATGGAAATACTGCGTGACGATATAGACTGGGATTATTTTACTTCATAATGCTAACTAAACACATTTTGAAGGGGCGTTTATTCCCACACCCCCTCCCCGAGGTTGGCAAAGTCCGGTCTGGTTTTTTTTTGAGGAAAAGTTGGGATTACACTCAATTCAGGAAAAGACAATAGTTTCAATAAAATACAAGTTCGTGATATGTTAAACATCTGTCATAACTGATGGAGCTTTACTTTTAATAAATGATTCCATATGGAAAACTTTCAAGAGTAAACAAAATTTAAATGGGCACCAAAATTGGCACTTGTGAGGAAGAAAATTGCAGAACGCACAGCTCTTATACGAAACATGCGTTTTAGTTTCCAGCCGACATTTGTGCTCCCTCTCTCTCAAAGCGCGTTGAAAGCGTGCGCGTGCGTTATAAGGGAAAACAGTACAAAATGGTCTGCCTATTGGGCTCTGTTGTATCTTCGATCTTTTGCTATCTTCCATGTACGTATTCTTTCATAAACACCCCAAAAAACTCTCCCCCCCCTGAATTTGTCAAGTTCAACATACATCAGATTATACATTGGTATAAAATGGGAAGCGTGTTTATTTCGTTCATCCTTCTTAAGACTCCGGAATTAGCCTAGCCTGAACTTCTATAAAAGGATGATAGGATTACTAGGATTGTACAGCTTTAATTCCGTAAAAGAGTCTTTACTCTAGTCTAACTTAGGAATTTCTACCCAAGAACACACCTTTATAATTTCCGCTTATGTGACACCTCATTGTGTGGCTAAGCGACTAAGTATTTTCAAGTTATGCCACTTCCCACACACACACAACGTTTTCAGAACGTTCACAAACCGTTTTATTAGGTCCGCTACGTCTTCGTCTTTAATAAAGGTTTACAAAACGTTTTCATTAGGTCCGCTACGTCTTCGTCTTCAAAATCGCTCACAAACGTTTTTTATTAGTCCGCTACGTCTTGGTCTTTAATAAACGTTTAAAAACGTTTACAGAACGTCGAAGTTTTTACTAAACGTTTGGCCGGCAATTAGAACATTTCTTAAAATGGACCGTCAAAAACGTTTACAACGTTTTTACCAAGACGTAGCCCCCAACAAACAAACTTTTTTAGTGTTGGCATCATATTTAATGGCCGTCAACTTTCTTTAATTGATATATAGTACATTCATTTTAGCTGATAACAAATCTGAAAAATATACTGGCTTACCATATTCGTTTTGAGAAAAATGACTTTCAAAGTACATTTTTGCTCAAAATTTTACAAGATTACCACGCAACCTCAGATGGGGAAAATGTGATTTACCGAGACTAAGTGCTCCAAAAACAAAGGGGCGACGTTTTCTGATTTTCACATATTTTGGTCTAAGTTGCATACTTGAAAATACCGAAATAAAAAATGGTGCAACCGGATTAGTTTTCCTGAAAATTGTCGAAAGACATTTTTATTGGGAAATTTCATCTACACTAGAGACGATGCGTCTCGCGTATTTTACGCCTATATGTCACGCAGCAAACACAAAATGGGTGCGTGAACGGTGAGACGCGTAATTAAGCAGGCGCGCTTCTTATCTAGTCCTACACCATCAAGTTCTACGCGATTTTTGCAAACGCTTTCACAAATGCGCGTAAAGCAGAAGTGGAAAATCGCTTCATGAATTTTTGCGACGCTAAAACGAATGCACGCTTGCTTCATCTCCGAGTTATTAAAGCGGCTTGCGCGTACTTCCTTGACCAAATGCATAATGCCAACACTTAAAACTTTTGGTTCATCTTCTAGATTCTTCTATTACGTCGTCGTCTTATAAAACCTTGAAAGAACGTTTTAAAAACGCTTTGGCAATGTTCCATTCATCTATTCTTCGTCTTATAAGACCTGATAAATAAGTTTTTAAAACGTTTTTGGCTAGTGTTCTGGATTGGTCCATTTCGAATTCGTCTAATAAGAGCTTGTAAACACGTTTAGAAATGGTTTTTGCTAGGTTCTGGATTCGTCTTTTACTTCCCTTCGTATTATAAACCTTGTAAAAACGTTTAAAAACTGTTTGGCAAGGTTTTCAATTCGTCTATTACATTTCGTCTATAAGACTTTTAAAACGTTTTTAACCGTCCCATGCACAATTTATACGGGTAGGGGTAACCTATGTTTTAGATATCTGGATGGACGCTACAAATGAAATGTCCTATAACGTTTGCAAATACTCAAAAACCACATAAGACAAACGAAATCGCAATAACCTGTCCATTCTATCTATTTTGTTATTTAAGCCATGGCATTATTTTATCAACGTGTCATTTAATTCTGTCAGACAGAGGTGTGTATAAATTTCAGTTGTCAATGAAATGGTTACTTAATAGGTCCACTCACTTTTGAAAAAAGATACAACCGCTCTTCTGCACCCGTCCAGCCCTATTAAATAGAATTAAACCCTTCAGATTATTAGTCGTCTAGCTGGTGTAGTGGGTAAGTGTTCGGTCTTCCACGCGGAGGGTCCCAGGTTCAATTCCAATACAGGTAAGTGCTTAATTTGTGTCTGCATGAACTTGTGTAATATGCTTGTGTAGATTTCCTTGCAATATACCGCTCTCTGATATTATACCGATTACTTTTTTTCATTTACTTATTAGCGTTTAATTACAAATTAATCAAATGTTTTGGACGTTCTCCATAACGTTTTCGAAACGTTTTTTAAAACGTTTTTTATTGGTTTATAACGTCTAAAAACATTTTAGAACGTCCAATAAAACGTTTATGGACGTCCAAAACCTCCAAAAAAACGTCCAAAAACGTTTTACGAAACGTCCAAAACCAACTTGGACGTTTTTAGAACGTTCAGAAAACGCCCGATTGTTAGCTGGGTTCACCGAACCCACCCCGGATTTTTAAAAGTTGCTAAACCCTATAGAGAGGAGCATATGGCAAGTATATTGACACCAATAGAACATGAAAAACCATGTTTTTCGTCGATATAAACTGGTTTTTCGATCGAAAAAAAAAAAACTGCGTTTTTCAAATGAAAAAACCAGGTTTTTCAATTCGATTGGCAGAGGTTTGATAAACCTGGTTTTTCACTCGAAAAGCAGGTTTTGGAATTCGATTGTCATAGTTTTCGAAAAACCAGATTTATCGACCAAGAAACCTGGTTTTTTTCAATCGAAAAACCAGGTTTTTCGAATTGATTGTCTTGTTTTTTGATAAACCAAGCTTATCGAGCGAAAAACCTGGTTTTTCGACGATAAACTTGGTTTTTCAATCGTATTGTCATAGTTTTTTTGAATAAACCTGGTTTTTTCAATCGAAAAACCAGGTTTTTCGAATTCGATTGTCATAGTTTTTGAAAAAACCAGTTTATTCGATCGAGAAACCTGGTTTTTCGACGATTAAACTTGGTTTTTCAATTCGCTTGTCATAGTTTTTGTTATAAAACCTGTTTTTCAATCCGAAAAACCAGGTTTTTTCGAATCGATTGTCATAGTTTTTGAAAAACCAGGTTTATGATGAGAAAACTGGTTTTTCGACGATAAACGTGGTTTTTCAAATCGATTGTCATAGTTTTTTTTTTTATAAACCTGGTTTTTGAATCGGAAAAACAGGTTTTTCGACTTCGAGTGTCATAGTTTTCGAAAAACCAGATTTATCGACAAAGAAGGAAAACCTGGTTTTTTCCATCGAAAAACCAGGTTTTCGAATTGATTCTTTGTTTTTTGATTATAAACCAAGCTTATCGAGCGAAAAACCTGGTTTTTCGACGGATAAACTTGGTTTTTCAATTCGATTGTAATAGTTTATGAAAAACTTGGTTTATCGATCGAGAAACCTGGTTTTTCGACAGAACGTGGTTTTTCCAAATCGATGTCATATTATTGTCATTAGTTTTTGTTGATAAACATGGTTTTTGAATCGAAAAACCAGGTTTTTTTCGAATTCGATTGTCAAGTGTCGAAAAACCAGGTTTATCGATCGAGACAACTGTTTTTTCAACGTAATTGGTTTTTCAAATCGATTATGTCATAGTTTTTTGAAAACCTGGTTTATCAATCGGAAAAAAACCAGGTGTTCGAATTCGATTGTCACAGGTTTTGAAAAACCATGGTTTTTTCGAACGCCGAGGAAGGTTATCGGCGAGAAAACCAGGTTTCGCGGGTACGATATATATAAAATGATTTTTCGTCAATAAACCTGGTTTTTCATATTGAAAAACCTAGTTTTTGGAACGAAAAACCAGGTTTTTATTCGACCCAAAAAAAAAAGGTTTATCTGTTCTATGGCAATATTACTTGCCTAGGAGCATGAGTCAGGCAGAGAGAGAGAAAACCGGGATGATTGCACTGATTTCAATCTGAAAACAGTGAGTGGTTGTCAATAGGATGTACTGCGACTACTTTAGTAGGGTATGGACCTCAAATTGACCTCCTGGGATGACCTTTAACTTTTGCGTCATTCTGAAAAACCTACTAACCAACGTATAGAATGTCCTCCCCTACTTTCATGCCAAATATCAGCCCCGAATGTTCAAAGCATAAACGAAATGTTAGACCGGACAGAAGGAACAGATCTCATTTTTAGTAGTATAGATTTGCAACACAAAAAAAATGACATGCGATATAGGTTCAAAAAAAGTTTTTAAAAAGACCATAAATTCAAAATTATCTCCGTAAGTTTCATTGCTCTAGGTAAGGAGGGGTAAAGATATGACAGATACTGTTTCAATAGGCACACTATTTTGTACTATGTCCCCTTGAATTCGTTACCGCTTATAAACCCAGATGGATATTTTTGCGTTATATGTGTCGCCCGCATGAGTTCATTTTGTCAATAAAAACTAACCGAATTTGGATGCTGAATTTCTCAAAAGGTCCTCGGTGCCTCGCTGACCGGTTTTTATTGGTTTACTACAAAGCATCACCTGGAATGCACAACTGATATATATATGAATGTAAAAAAATAACTGGCTGCACTTGGACTGAAAATATTTAACAGATGACTTTCCACATGTAGTTAATTTTGCGAAATATTTATATTTAAAGTGGTTATTATCTCAGGAAACGACCTCGACGACTCACGTTTATATTTTTTTATGCCGCGATGATGAAACCATTATATGAGAAGTTTGAAAGAAAAATTATGGCAGGAAATATTTGACTCAAAGTCTTTAACACTTATTTTGTAACAATTGGGAACACCATCGCGTGTCTATAGACACGTCCGGAAGCATATATCCTTTGTTTACGTTTGGTTTTGTTTTTACTCATTATGCTTTCTAGTTTGTTTTTGTTTTTATCAGAAGGAATTATAGGAAGGTCCTCGCTGACCATTAATTTATTTGGTTTTATTAGAAGCTCAACTGAATGTACAGCTTCTTAAAAAACTGCAGCATTTGGACCTAACGTTTAATACAGTAATGTTTATCAACAAAACAATAAAATATCTTTGTTTTTTTTTTGTGTTACTAAGTTATACTTTTCTCTTGTTGTTTTTAAAGAAGAAAATTTTTTTTAAAACAAGTCTTGTTGCTTCTGTGTTAAAAACGGAATAAGTGGATTGTAATAATTAGGATTGCTTAAGGCAGTTTGCCATATTTCCGCAAAATGTCCTCAAATTCTCCAGCTTATAGATAGCAATGTATAATAATATGTTAGGTGATTTGTTTGAATTGGGGATATGACGGGGGATATGATTAAAGACACTATAAATGATTCACCGAAAGGCGTGAAAAATATTTGAAATTTGCAGGAAATAGCTTAAAAGTTAAGGTAAGACTTTAGGCACCTCATAAGGTATCTTTCCATACCGAAAAAACAAAAAACAAACAAACAAAGGAAGAAATCAGCGCTGTTGTTCAAAGGATATGAATCCCCATTCAATTAACGTAGTGTCCGTACGGACAGTAATGACTTAAATATCCGAATTGTCTTTATTAGATTGCTTTTGCGGCTTATCATTTCAAGGGTTATGGTAGGGATACCATACTTGTTACAAAAAATGCAAAAGTCTGATTTTTTATGATTTTTTTATTTTCTAATTTAGCATATCACTGATAGTGCCTTTAAGGGGGAAATAGTGATAAGGCCCACATGGTCTATGGGATGAGTACTCTGGCCTCTGTTAGATATCTTTCAGCCGATAAACATAAAGTAAATGTATATTCCCTGCTGTAACATTCCCATACGAACAATTTGAAACCAATTGGATCAATATGAATGTTTACCCCCGATGACCTTGAACCGTTTTTGTCTGTCGTCGGGCCTGTCGTGCAAACACAAAAGCCTGTAGAATAGATATAAGAAACTATACCTTAATTTTTTAATCCTTAGAAACAGATGAACATACACCTTTTAACCCCTTGCGAAACATTTAACAAAATCTGTTAATTTACCCCCTTCCCTATCTCAAAATGCTCAAGGATGCAAAAAAGTTGAATCATCAAGATTTGGAATCAGCAGGTCAAGGTTGCGTTGAAACCATCAAAACATTTTGTGTAGGCTCTTTTGTAAGGTCATAAGGGCATACCGTATAGACTATACGCGGAACTACTTCGGGGGGGGGGGTTCCACAAACGCATGGTAGTTCGAATGAGCACACCCCCCCCCCCCCCGTTTGACCGTGTGAGTATACCCAAGGAACCCTTTTTACATCTGATACCCATGCAAAATGACCTCTTTTTTGCAGCATAATGCCACAGTCGCCATAATCCAGTACCCAATGACCCCATTTTTGGGTCAACATTCGCTTTTCAAGTTAAATTTTTGTTTACCATGACAGGACCAGTCCACATATTTTCACTTATTTGGCTTCCCATTACCCAATTTTGTTACCAGTACTGAATGAACCATTTTTAAACTTTAATATCTAATGACCCCCTTTTTTCAAAAGACATCCCTGATAGCTCCCTACTTTTAGACTTAAAAGTATACCATCTTCTACACTATACTAAAAAATGAGATCTGTCTGTCCGGCTATGCGTTTCGTTATGCTTTGACATATGGGGCTGAAATTTTGCATAACAGTAGGGGAGGACAGTCTGACCTTTGTTTGCAGGGTTTCGGAGTGACCCAAAAGGTCAAAAGTTATCTAGAGTTCAATTTGCGTAGAAATGTCCTTTGACCTCCAAATTTGGTCAAAAGGACTGCTGACACGAGCACAGAACAAATCTGTGGTCAAAGGTCAAACACATGTCAAAGGTCACACACGAGTGGAGCTAAAGATATTCAACAATTGGTATGCGGAGGAAAAAACACTTCAGATTTCTTTCATTTGCGGCACTAATGCATTTAATTTGAGGAAACATACCAATGTACCATGCCGATCATGAAAGTACGCGAATTTCTTTATAGTCCATTTATCTTAGTCAGTGACAAACGCGTTCAGACAGCTGTTTTGCGTGTGCAGTTCATATAACGTCGACGGATCATACCGACAAAACTGTTCGCCTCAATATTTAATGTAAGGCTGAACGCTATCAGCCTCGTCCCTAGAACCCTAGATTTTTACCGAAAGTGGTCAAGAAAAGCTGCTATTTTTCTCATTTACCCTGTGAAATCTTAGATGCTAAAGGCTGTCTAGTTTGCAAGTTATGAGAGAAATGTACTCCATTTTGGTCGACCAATATTAATTTTACACATTACTCTATGGACATACAAAATCATGTTTCTAGTTCTCACATCAAAAACGGATTGAAATATCGAAGCGAAACTTTACAGATAGGGTATAGGGTGAAGGTCATTCTATGAAGATGAAAACTTTATATATACTTAAATCAGGCCATCCCCCTTTAAATTTGAAAAATTAGATATTTAAATGACACCAAAAGCATATCTTGCGAATAAATATAGGAACCGGAACTATAGAGGTGGTTACACTTTCCATCGCGGAAGGATGAAGCACTTTCCGCCGGGGAAGGATTTGATTTTAAACTGCGTTCCCTTAAAGGGCTGTCCTACAAAAATATCAAACAGTGTAAAAATGAATGCTGAAATACGTGATTCAGAATAGATTCTATTTTAGGATATTTATGACAAATATCCTAAAATAGATCAAACCTTTGACTACATAATCAATATGGTCTTTTCTTTACTCAAGACAAGCAAAACAAAAGCGCCGCTTTTCACGCACATGCAAATTAATGTTTCACTAAATAATTTAGGAACCGATTCAAATTTTCTTTCAGGAATTACAATGATGGCATTGAGTCGTCAATGCATGTGCCAACCTTGTGGAAAATTCATATGGAAAAGTTGTTGGGGTTGTTGAGGTATAAACGAGTCCGAGCGGACAAACATAAGAGGATTTCCTGACAGAAAGTAGGAGACTTGTTAGAGAAAACTCAGTTGATACACAGCATATTAGGTTGTCCTTCTCGATTCATGATTTCATTTAATTCGCCATAAGTAAAAGTAATTGTTCATCATTCATTGTTGATTCCAATATGATTGAGTAGATTAAAAAATCAGCTTCCTTCCCCGGGGCTTCCTTCGTAATTTATCAGTTCTTCTTCATGAATTACAAAATCAAACTGGAGTTCAAAATCTTTCTCGGATATAATTATACCGCAATCCTCCAATCAGATTGCACGCTGCGTTTAAAGTATGTCCGTGAATGGTCAATTGGTTGCTTAGTTAAAAACATCCCAAGAGATCGCCAATTGATGCCGCTCTACCGTATTGCTGTACGCAATCAGGCGGGGCCGGCAACTAAATCCCCGATTTATCATTAGAGTTAAAATGGCCGTTGTATTAAAATACGGGATATTCATGTAATTCCAAAGAATTAACATATCACTACAGAGGTTAACAGGGTCTTATACACCTGAACTTCTGGATGACTATACACAAACACATTTGTTTTTCGTCGCGTTTATCTGATCAAACAGGACGAGGTATTTAACAATACCGTTATCTGTCTGAATTATATATTTCTCAGAGGGTAGAGGACACGATTACTGGCACACATTAAATTGCCTTAATAAAAGTGAGAGTTGAAAGTGTTCTTTATGTAGACCAGGAGTTCACAACAAGTGCGCTACCCCCACTTGTAACTATTAACTCAAAACGTGGGATTCCAATTTAAGATTAGAGACTGCAATCATTCCAGGATTAACATGATTAAACGATGGAAAAAAAACCCGATTTCATACGGCTGTTAGAGCACTGAGTTTTTACGTTCAACTACTTAACTTGCAATTAGACAATATCAGTTAGTTGCTAATTTGAAGGTCAAATTATTGAGGCTTATCCACAGAAATTTCTTTGGGCTTATCGTAAAACGAGACTTCTCGCTCAAAATTGGATCCGAAGTACACAAGTCATTTCGTCAAAATAATGGAAAGTTCTTAGATTGCATTCATCACATCATAACCTTTCTTATATGAGTATTATATATTTTTAAAATTTGGTCCAAAATTGCGAACTATTATGTGTAAATATGTACAAAATAGTCAAATGTGTGGTGTGGTCTTCAGGAATTAGCGTAGTTTTCGGTTCATTATATCCATTAAGATATTTATTGAGCTGGGATGTTTGAATATTTAAAGTGAACCAAAGTGGTTTTGAGAAAACTACCCATGAAACGGATTTTGATCAGGGCTCTGGCTGACAGGAGCCTTTTGTTAGTTCCAATTTCCATGTGTCCTTATTCAGGCGCGGATCTAGGGAGGGGCGGAGGGGGCGCGCGCCTCCCGGTAATTCTGCAAAATCTTGCAAAATCAGCCCATTTTGGACAAGTTTAGCCTTTCAGCCTCCCGGTAATTTTGACGTTTTTCAAATCCTGGATCCGCCCCTGTTATTCAATATACACGGACAATCGGAGCAATAGGTCACAGCACATCAATTGGTAAATGTGGTTCACTCTGCAGCTGGAGAAGGCGGTGCTGAAAATTGTCAGCACCGCCTTTTCAACGTGATGCATTAATTATGAAAATATAGGTAATTCTGTCGTAATCATATGTTATCAGTGTTAGATCACGAGTTTTTGTCTTGCCTGAACTTGTTCAGAAAAGAGACCTTGTGATATCTCCCGTGTAATCTCTATTTATGTACACTGCAATAACTGGGTGTTAACTTTAACACCATGGGTGTTAATTTTTAACACTCCCCTGGAATCAATAGGGGACTGCACCCACTGGTGTTAGATTTACACCATTTCGGTGTTAAATACCACCATGTTAGTGTTATATTAACACCAATGTTGGTGTTTCAATGTGTGATATGACACTACTTGGTGTTAAAAATTAAAAAAATACAAATATTGTCAGTATTTGCTTACAGTAGCATCATACGTAACGAAAGTACCATTTTTTGGGATTTTACACAGTAAAGCAACCACCCCGTATACCTTCCGACTTTGACGGGACATCCTGTGATGACCTCCCTGAAGGTGGTACCTCCATTTTTTTTCGCTAAAATGACCGCAAAGGATGAACTTACAATTACATAAAAGCCTCAGATCATATTCGTTTGCCTTTTTTAGAGCATCAGCCCAGAAGGTTTTGGTTAGACGAATGAGATACCAATATGTGAACACGGGAAAATTCAGAGAAAAATATAACTTTTGCAAATATGAAAGTCTGCCGGGGATCCGTCGTTGCGTGTAGCCCCAGGAGAGGGGTAAAGTTACTATGGGGGTCAAATGTTTGAACTGCTCTAAATCTAATATAATATAGCTCAAATTATTCCTTAGGTAAGCAGGAGTAAAAAAGTCAATTGGGTAACACGCGTGTGGTGCTTCCTTTCCAAGATATTTTTTGCAAACCAAAGGGCGCCGGGCGCCTTGTAGATGTAGAAAAATGCCTTTTGCCGCAAAGGGCGCCGGGCGCCCTGTATATCTAGGAAAATGACCTTTTGTGGGCGCCCTTGCCGACACAATTTCTAAAATTTGCCCGCTCGCTGCGCTCGCCTGGTAGACACAATTTGTTTCAGTCGGTTTGAAATTCTGAAGAGCAGAGGGGGTACTCTTCTGTGTTGTGTTGTTTGGTGCTCTGGTGCTTCAAAAAATATAAAATATAGGCGTCGGCACTCCCCCCCCCCCACCCCCGCTCTTCAGAATTTCGAACCGAGTGAAAAAGAAATTGGGTCTACCCGGCGAGCGAAGCGAGCCGAAAAATTTTAAAAGCGAATAGTGACGGGCGCCCCCTCTATTGAGAATTCCTGGATCCGCCCCTGTGTTTGAATCTGAGTCAATTCGTCCCAAAACCAATTCGTCCCACCCAACTCGTCCAGGTACCAATTCGTCCCCAAACCACCTCGTCCCGGTTTACCAATTCGCCCATGTACCAATTGGTCCATGTACCAATTCGTCCCAATTCGCCCTACGCAACGTAGCCAAAGTTCAAACAAAAATAAATACAATTAAAAATTTTTTTTTTTTTTTTTTTTTTTTTTTTTTTTTTTTTTTTTTTTTTTTTTTTTTTTTTTTTTTTTTTTTTTTTTTTTTTTTTTTTTTTCAATTAAAAACACGTTTGACATGAAACATTTTATTTTAACTACGTCTTTGCAACTAAATGTACTGAAATATCAAACACTCGACTCAAAATGACGCACACTGGTACGAAGGATGAACTAATACTAGCTCAAGAAAATGAGAAAAATTATAAGTCAAATCGATTCAGATAAGAAATAAGTCGATTTTGCTGAAATACAACTCTTATTTCGTGAACTTATATTTTTACTTTTCATTATAAATTATACTTTTGTATTAAGTTTTGTAAATGTGTAAGACTTCGCAACACTCCCCCCCCCCCAGCACAAAACACGTGATTGGTCGAACTCTGAAGCCATTCTCACACACTGGCCAATCACGCAGTGCGTCGGTTTGATTCGTGATTGACATGTACGTAGCTTTTTGACGAGAAATGATTGACATAATAAACGTTGATTCCATGCTATCCTGTAATTGTCGGAACCCGACAAGGAGATTAACACAATTGCGGCTGTCCTTACAAGGGTATTCATGCAAAGTTTACTTGAAATTTGCATGGAGTTAATCTTTTTTTGTATATTCGCGGACGAGGCTGCAAATTGTTGACAATATATCGCCGAACATAAATAATGTAAAAATGTAATTTACGCCTATTAATCAGTCAATTAATCAATAATTTGACGTTAATAATGATTGAGTAATGTGGCTGTTAGTTGTAAAATTTTTTTAATAAGTCGGGTCAGAAACAACTGGGTGCAGAAAAAGTGGGTGCAGAAAAGTGGGGTCACAAAATGTACCAACCCGCAGAAAATGACCCTGTGGTTATAAATGAAATGCTCCCCCAAGGTTATTCATACTTTCACTATCCTAGATTATCTGATGAACACGGTGGAATTGGGATAATTTACAAATCTAGTCTCAGTATTCAAAGTAAACCTACTGGTATTGACACACGATCTTTCGAACATGCGTGTGTGATCATTAAAGTGCTGGAATTAGACTCATTTCCATATACCCTCCACCCCCGTCAACAGAAAACGGTTTTACGGTGAACCAATTTCAGGATGAATTTGAGACTTTCCTCACCGAGATTAGTTTATCTCCCATGCAGACCATACTTCTTGGGGATTTCAACGTGCATGTCAACACCCCTTCCAAACCCCGAGGCCTTCCCGCTTTTTGGAAACGATGTCTAGCAAATGGTTTAGACAAAACATATTGCCGAGCCTACACACAAGAAAGGTAACACGTTAGACCTCGTCATATCAATGTTTGAAGAAACCATGGTAAAGAAGTGTTACGGTTTTACCCAGCCTCGGATCGGATCATAAACTTATTGAATGTATCGTCAACTGTGAAAAACCCAAACCAGTGAAAATAATGAAAACTGTAAGAAACTTTAAGGGTATCGATAAAGTGTTTTGCAATTGATTTGTCTTCACATCTGAGTGACCTGGATCTTAGCGAGGGCTCTGCTGATGAGATGCTTAGGAGATTTGACACTACTATATTAAAAGTGATAGACACCCACGCCCCTCCTCAGCAGCGCTCTCGCAAAGTAAGGTCCACGTCACCCTGGTACAATGATAACATAAATCAAGCTAGACGTGAGCGTAGAAGATGTGAACGAAGGTGGTTAAAGAGTAAGAGTGAATCTGATCATAATGCATATATTGAGCAATTAAGAGTTACTAGCAAACTCATTTACTCTGCTAAGGAAGACTATTACCATGAAAAGCTTCAAAATGCAAATAACAAGACTATGTATCCTACTTTAAATCAACTCTTGAATAGTAATGCTAAGCAGTTTCCTGATTATACTTCAGGTGCTGAAATGTGCAACTCTTTTGCCAGGTTCTTTAATGAAGAGGTCAGTAAGATAAGAAATGATCTTGATAACGAATCTGATTATGGTCCCTCAAATACAAAACAACCCAAGGAGTATTGTGTTAGTCACCAAAGCAAAAATGCCTCCCTAACGGCATTTTGTCAGGTTATTGTTGATGATATTTCAAAAATCATTATGTCTATGCCATCAAAGTCTTGTGCTTTAGACACTCTCCCAATGTGGTTGTTTAAGGAAAACATTCAGACTCTTGCTCAATCTGTAACATTGATTATTAATGTTTCTTTAAAGACTGGCATATTCCGATCTAAGTTGTGTCACCACTTTTGAAAAAGGCTTCGCTCGACAAAGAGGTGTTGAAAAACTACCGGCCTGTGTCGAACATTAGCTACTTTTCTAAGATCATTGAAAACGTTGTTTGTAATCAAATCAGTGACCATCTCAAGACACATGGGCTCCTAGAACCTCTGCAATCCGCATACAGAGAATCCCACAGCACAGAAACGGCTCTTCTTCGCGTCAAATCTGATATTCTAAATGCCATGGATGACAACAAAGCCGTCGCAGTGGTTTTATTAGACCTTTCCGCTGCGTTCGACACTGTCGATAACTCATTACTGTTGAAACGGCCCCATCACACGTTTGGGATTTGTGGTACTGTTCTTGACTGGATTTCGTCGTATTTACAAAACCGCTCTTACCGTGTATGTATTGGCGATGCCTGCTCTTCTCTACAACAACTTATTTTCGGACTTCCATAAGGCTCCGTCGTTGGTCCCCTTTTCTTCAAACTATATACGTGTTGCCTGGGATCCATTATCCGCAAATATGACATCATCCCAGCTAACAATATGACGTTTTTAAAACGTTTTAAAAAGTACCACTTACGTTTTCTGGACGTTTTGATAATACGTTTTAAAAACGTAATTTTGTGGAGGTTTTTTTGACGTTTTAAAAACGTAATTAAGAACGTAAAAGACGTGTTGAAACCCTTTCCAAAGAGGTGAAGACATAAATAAAACCTGCAGAAAACGTACTTGCACGTAAATTGAACCAATGAACGTTTTAAGGACGTCTTACAAACATACTGGAAACGTGCTTAAAACGTAAGAACGATTTAAAAACGTTTCTAAAACGTTATGAGAGAACGTTCAAAACAGTTGATAATTGCTAATTAAACGCAAATTAATTCAAGAATAAAAAAGTAATCGGTACTATATCGGAGCGGTATATTGCAAGGAAATCTACATCAAGCATATTACACAACTTCGTTTGACAGACACAAATTACTCACCTGTATAGACCAGTTAACAGCAATGTTTGTAAACATGTTAGGGGCTGGTATCTTGAAAGAGGTCGGCCTGACTGTTACACACTGGAGCTCACTGGGCAATTGTATCTGTTAGAGTTTTAATACTATGGGCCATAACGATTGGCAGGCATGGATTCGCAGGCAACAAAAGAAGTGACGTAGGATGTTAACTGGTCTATTGGGAATTGAACCTGGTACCCTTCGCGTGGAACACCAATCACTTAACCACTACACCAGCTAGACGACTCACAATATGAAGGGTAATTTCTATTTATATAGGCTGGACGTGTAGCAGAAGAGCGGTTGTATTTTTTTTCAAAAGTGAGTGACCTATTAAGTAACCCATTTCATTACCACTGAAATTTATACACCATATGTGCTGACAGAATTAAATGCACGTTGATAAATAATGCCATGGCTTAAAATAAACAAAATAGACTGTAATGAAACGTTATTGCGATATTGTTTTTCTATATGTTGGTTTTTAGTATTTTACAAACGTTATTAGGACATTTTATTACGTTTTGGTAGAGTCATCCAGATATCTAAACGTATGTTACCCCTAACCCTATAATGTTACATGGGACAATTTAAAAACGTTTTTAGAAGGTCTTATAAGACGAAGATGTAGACGAACCCAGAACCTACCCAAAACGTGTTAAAAACGTTTTACAAGGTTTTATAAGACGAAGCGTAATAGACGAATCTAGAACCTTCCCAAAACGTTTTAAAAACGTATTTACCAGGTTTTATAGACGAAGATGTAATAGACGAATGAAAACCTTGCCAAAACGTTTTAAAACGTTTTACAAGGTCTGATAAGACGAAGACGTAATAGACGAATCCAGAACCTAGCAAAAACGATTTATAAACGTGTTACAAGCTCTTATTAGACGAAGACGAAATGGACCAATCCAGAACCTACCCAAAACGTTTTAAAAACGTATTTATCAGGTCTTATAGACGAAGATGGAATAGACGAATGAGAACCTTGCCAAAACGTTTTAAAACGTTTTACAAGGTCTTATAAGACGAAGACGTAATAGACGAATCCAGAACCTACCCAAAACGTTTTAAAAACGTTTTGTGTTTGCTGGGATGTACCATCTTTATGCAGATGATGTACAGCTGTACGTAATCTTTGATCCCAAGGCAAAGAGAAGGATTGAACATGCAGTTGAAAGACTTTCACTTTGCATATCAGAAATCAGCCAATGGATGACTGAAATAAGTTAAAACTTAACAATGATAAAACAGAGTTCTTCATTGCGTCATCTAGTTAAAACATCGGACTGCTTCCTGATATTTCCATCAAAATTGGAAAGAGTATCATCGCTCGATCTCCAACTATCAAGAACATGGGAGTTGTGTTCGATGAATCGATGACAATGGCGAAACATGTTAAGTCCATTATTTCGTCTGTAAACTTCCACCTACGTAACATTTACAGGATTCGCCGATTCATCACGTCTGATAGCTGCCGACATCTCACCAGATCATTAATTCTTTCTCGCCTTGATTACGCAAACTCCCTCCTTTACGGTGTCACTTCAAAAGACAGGAAGAGACTTCAAACACTTCAGAACCGCGCTTCCAGGATCGTGTTTAGGCTGGATAGGAGACAATCATCTGCTCCACTCCTTAAGGAACTCCATTGGCTACCGATTGAATCACGCATTGTTTTTAAATTAATGCTCCTAACATTCAAGAGCATCCATGGGGTTCAATAAGGAACTCCTTGCTACCGATTGACTCACCATTGTTTTTAAATTAAGCTCCTAACATTCAAGAGCATCCATGGGGTTCAAGATTATAACCTCCTCTTGGTGAACCCCGGTAACTGCTATTTTCAGGCGGATGATAATCAACGCTAACTAATATGTTGTCTTTCTTAATTCACTGTATGTTTTTTAATTCACTGTTGTCTTTTTATCTAATGTATCTTATCATGCCCGCAGAGGACACTATCTGAGGTGCCAGTTTGGAACAAGTGCCCTTATTAGGGAGCATCACCAGATGTCAAGTCAGATGCATATCAGCGCTCCAACTAAATGTGGAATGTCTCACTAGGACAAAGAACACATCATGAAACACCTCACACCTACGCATAAAGTCACGGCGATTCTCCTCCAAGAGACACCCGCTACCGACCGTCAATTCGAACATATGCGGCTACCCCCTAGATGCACACACAAGAGCGATACCACCACGGGTTGCCACCTTCTAGTAACTCAGCCCAATGGTAACAAATTGCAACCTCTCCTGCAGATCCACCCTGGAATGGGCAACTACCAAAATTGCAGGTGTTCAGGTCACCAATGTCTACAAGCCACCGAACCATCGGCTTCAAGCAGAATATCTACCAACTTATGGGGCACCTTGCATTATGCCGGCGACCTTAACAGTCATAGCTTGACTTGGGTTGAAACACCCACCGGCTGGAGCTACCGTAGAGGGACTGGGCCCAAAATCGGTGTAAGCGATCTGCACGACCCCAAGCAACCAGACACATGCAAATCCGGAAGGTGGAATACGTCTACAAACATGAACTTGCTTTTGAAACCATAGACCTCACCCCCATTCACCGTACTGATCTCGACCGCTTTCCGAAGTTCCAAACACAGCTCATGATCGCCAGAGAGCCTTGTTAAGCCCTATACAAACAAAGCCCAGTGAAAAGGTGGAACTTCCGCAAGGCAGACTGGACAGTTCAAGAACCTGATGGATTCAGAAGTACCCCAACCTCCCGACACAACCTCCTCCAACCTGGAAAATTCTTACACAGCCACTGTGTCAACTCTTATTAATATAGCAAAGAAGAACCATTTCCACGGGCATGCCGTAGCGTTATATCCCATCTGGGATGAGGAATGTGAAACTCTTTAATTGACTTACCTGAATTTGAAACCGGGGAAGAAGCTTAATCAAGGCTTCCGACCTGACAAACTGCTTGGACAGAAACGCCGCGAGCGCTGTGAGGAGACGGTCAAAGGAATCGACTTCACCACTCCCAGCAGGAAGGCCTGGAAGACTATAACCGTGCATCACCGGCAGAATTTCCAAACAATCGAAATGTCCAGTGACTGCCAACGCAAATTGCTTGAGCAAACTCTCGAAAATGGTAGTTTCAAGAACATGATAAGATCACACTCGCTCTGCTAAAAGATATCACCAAACTTCGCCGAAGCCCCGGCGTGGACGGGTAATTTTCATCCTCTCACTAGATGAGCTTACTCGGCTATTAGCCAACTAAAGAGTGGAAAGGGGGGGGGGACCCGGGCCTGATTAAACATACCAGACAGAGTTACTGATGCAATGCGGACCACGGTGTCTAGAATGGCTCCAGGAGTTCTACACCTTTGCCACCAACCAGTCCTTACCCAAGATTGAAGGCAGGCTACTATAATCGCACTCCCAAACCAAAAAGACTGTCCACCCCTAGAACTCCGCCAATATACTCTGGTGTCTCCCCTTCCCCCCCACAACTCTCGAGAGGATGATCCTGGCCCATCTGGAGACGGTCGTCGAACCCCATCTGCCTGACGAACAAGCAGGATCGCCGTGGCCGGTAGCACTGTCCACCCAATTGTGTAAAACTCACAAATGATATTGAGGAAAGCTTGAAAAGCGCCGTAAGGCAGCCGTCATCTTTGGAGGGGGGGTGGACCTTACTGCAGACATATGACACCCGTGTGGCACCAGGGCCTGACACTCAAGCCTTCTCAGGTGACGATCCGGGATGGTCACCTTGTACAATTCATCATATGTAACATGCTTGCAAACCGTAGGTCTATTCTCAAGACCAGTGATGGCAGAGTAGTCGCTGCGGTCGTCTGAGGAACGGTGTACCACAAGGATCTGTATTGGGTCCTACTGCTGTTTAACTTGTATATCAGACGATATACCTCAAACAACATCTAGAAAGTGCTGTACGCCGACGATCTTGCCCCCCTCCACTCGGACAGCAAAAGAACAATTACGACAGCGAGGGGCCCTACTTGCAAGCATATATCAGACCTGGAGACTGAAGCTGAGCGAAGCAAGACCCACGTACTGTCTTCCACCTCAACACTAAAGAGGCTCATCGCCAGTTCAAATCAACCTCAATGGAGCGCCCTGCCATAAATCCCTACACCAACCTACCTTGGAGTGAAGGGCAGCTTACTCCCGGCAGCACTCGAGTCCGTATGCGCCAAGGTATCTTGAGGAATAAACTCCTGTGCCCAGACTTGCCGGATCTTCATGGGGTGCCAGCCCAACGACCCTACGCACCCACTGCCTTGCTCTGGTCTACAGCACCGCTGAATATGACGACCAAGCCTGGGCAACAGCTCTCCAACAAAGAAGCTGGACAAGGTACTCAACGAGACCTTGAGAACAATAACTGGCTGCCTCCGCCCACTCCATCTGAATTTCTACCAGTGCTTTAAGGCATTGCACTGCAGCACTCCGGAGGGAGCACCACTCGCACAAACAAGTGAATAAGGCCCTGCTGGACAACAAGCACCTGCTGCATAACACTGTCAAAGAATCACACCAACTCGGTAGACAGAGACTGCGCTCTCGCCGACCTTTCTGCTAAACTCTCCAGTTCCCAATTCAACATCTTACAGACATGGAATACTGCCTGGCTAGAGATTCCAAGACCAGATCAACTCTCTATTACACCTAAGACAGAACTACCACCTGGCAGCAACCTCCCACGCAAGGAATGGGTCACCTTAACCGGATTCGCACAGGAGTCGATCGCTTCAATAGCAATATGCACCGATGGGGGCTGCGACCATCGGTAGCCTGCCAATGTGGATCTCCATCACAGACTGCGGATCACATTCTCAATGAGTGCCTACCTTTCGTCCGCCGGTGGATACAGATATCTCAAACCCCAACCAATCAACAGTGAGTTGGCTCCAACGTTTACAACACATTTAGCTGCTGCCTCATACGCAAGAAGAAGATCCATGGACTCCTTCCAAGCTACCTGAGTGAGTACCTTCGCCGTTATATTCCATCAAGGCCGAACCTGAGATCCGGTGATGATAACACACTTCTTGTTATTCCCCGTACCAAACGGACTTACGGCGACATTGGCTTCGCGACCGCAGCCCCTCGTATCTGGAACTCTCTGCCTATACACATTCGCAAATCTACTTCCATTGCTACTTTCAAGAAGAGTCTTAAAACATACCTGTTTCCTGTCAGATAATTGCTCTCCGCCTCACGGTTGCTTTGAGTTGTTTTGTTTTTAACTATGTGGTTCTTGTATATTTTTCTACTGGTTTTACTTGTGTACAGTAAGTTAGTTTAAGCAGTATTGTATTTTTTAGTTTTTGTGAAGCGCTTTGGCCTTTTGATTAGGCGCTATAGAAATGCTTTATATTATATTATTATACACAGTGCCATAGGATACTGAGTAGAACAAAAATTCCGGATCCGGAAATTTATGCCAAAGATGTGATTTTCTATATGAAGGACTTTGATTTGAGCTTAGCTATTTCACACAGTGATTAGTATATGGACAAGCATTATGTACATGCAAAAAAACACGATTGGTTTGAAAATTGAGGGCGCCCTCCTCAGGAAATCTCTGAGTCAGCCTTTAAATGAACTGTGGCTATTAAAGCTTATGCTGTTACAACAACGTTAACTATGAAAAAAATCGCGGCCACGCCGTCCCATCCATGAGAAATTTTCTCATCCTAAAAGTTGAAATAACGAGTGTGTTGAAAGTGAAAAGGTCCACTCCTGTAGGACTAACCCTGGATGAAATCCAGGTCTAAAATTATGACTCCCTTTGAGAATACCAATCAATGAGTTTGGGCCATTTGCATAATGAACTGACTGCATTATATTCTGCACCAATAAACTTTTAATGGTAGTGGCATGATACCTTCGCATGTTTTATTTTAGGCATAGTGATAAGGTGTTAATATCTGACGAGAATTTGTTTGCCGATTGTTATTAATACATACAAACACACATATTTTTGCTCATTCCAAATTAGATTATCCTCAGCAAGGCTACCCGAAAGGTTACCCTCCTCAGCAAAACCACCCGGTACAACCAGTAAGTGGTGTTCATTGCATTTCTGTAATAGGAACGTTCAATATGATGTGAGCACTTGGACGCGAAACGTGGCATTCGTCTGTTCAATCGATCCATGAACAAATCTTGATCTTGATGGTATAAATGAAAAGCTCCAACAGGAACACCACTCAATGTGAGATTAGAGACCGGAAGGTGACTATAATAGTGGTTTTTCAGCTGATTTGCAGTTATTAACTTATCCTGGAAAATCTTGGAGTCCGGAATACTTGTAATTTTGTAGTGAGTTTAATTCCAATCCTTGTCTTGAGCAAGGGTACTTTGATAGAGAGTGTTATGGTTTCTGGTAGAAACTGTGGTATTCCTGTTAATGGTTTTACCTCAAAATAATTGCTAAAGCTTGATTAAAAGAATGTATAGTTTGTGCAACCTCTGACTTACCCTTATGGAGTTATAAGCTGAAAATCGTTATTGTAGGTCAAAGGTTAAATTAGCTTCTACAGGGGTCAAATACTAAAAAACGCTTCAATTTCAGTGGAAATGGTCTCATATTGTTTGTAATGTAATCACAATTAAAATAAGGAATAGTTTGGACAATCTCCAATGTGAAATTAACAAGTTACGCACCAGAGTACTACCCCTATAGGGGCTGGGGTTAACGTTGTTGAGTTGTTGTAATTCGGACCTACTACATTGTACATGTCCAAACTATACCTTATTTTACTTGTAATTACATTACAAATAATATGAGACCATTTCCACTGAAATTGACGTGTTTTTTAATATTTGACCCCTGTAGAAGCTAAATTTAACCTTTGACCTATAATAACAGTTTTCAGTTTATAACTCCATAAGGGTAAGTCAGAGATAGCACAAACTATACATTTTTTTAATCCTTGTGATCATACGAACATTTTGGTATGCAATTCAACAACATTGGACCACTTTTCAATTTTGACCCCCGTATAAACTCCTTTGGCGACCCCCGATCTCACTTAAGCTAACCCCTAGAATGGCCACTTTTGCTTCTTTCGTGTATGTCATAGTATGAGGTACCCTGGTATAAGGCCTCTTTTGCCCCCACCCAGGTGCTACCAATAAGCTACTTTATATGGTGTGCTCATCCACTAGCTATAGTTGTTCATAATAAAGCGGTGACCCGCCGCTGGACACTTCAACCTTCATGCTGTTGTGTTTAGTGAAGGGATGCCAAACCGTACTACAATATTCGACGTGAGGGCGAATAAGACTTTTGTAGGCTTGAATTTTAACATCACTGTGGGGTATGGATGTTGCGGCGGATGAAGCCAATCATGCCATTTGCTTTGGAAACGTTAGTTGTCCAATGTGTGTTTGCAACTTTAGTCTCCTGACAAGGTGACGGCAAGATATTTATGGTTTGAGACTGTTTTAAGGAACGTGTGCCCAAAAGCTTGTACTGAAACTCATACTTGCATTTAATTCCTACAGAAGCGATGTTACACTTTTCAGGATGTTTTACACTTTTCAGTCTTGAAGGACAGATCCACTGTTCTTTTCTTTCCCAGGTCCCCAACTCTTCCACGTCTCACAGATCCGTTGGTGAAGAACCTGGCTTATAGACGACCAGCGGAACGCAAACAAACATGCTTTGATTTTCGGCCGTCTCCGACAGATCATTAATATTGATGAGGAAAAGGAGAGGTCCCAGGAATTACCCTGGGCGTAACCCTGACAACACTTCCACTGAATTGGATGAAGTCCCTGGATGACTACGGACGTGTCTTCCAATAAGAAATGACCGAATCGCATCCTCCTGTGGACACGTTTTGTACAGTGTCTATGGAGAAGGACCACAATTCGCTCCCTCAGAAAATTGGTGCCTCGACCCAACCTTCTGGCCCCCCTCCCCCCGTGTTTGTGTCGCTTTGCGTTAGCAGGAAGACACATAGGGATAGCTTTTTCGCTGTGAGCTGTGGCCGTAAATAAAGGGTTACAACTGCTCTTTCTCACATAGTATGACGCTAAACAGTCAATACGTTTATCATAAGAACCACTGGCCCAAGGTCCTATGTGGTGTAGAACAAAGTGACCTGGATGCCCTATGTGAACTTTGACCCCATTTTGTGAAAATCTATAAACCTACATTTCTTTGGCACATAAGACTCATGGTTGCTATGGCCACCAAGTTACTCAAAAAGACCACTGGCCAAGACTTAATTTGGGATGTACACAGATTGACCCTTTAAATGACCCATAATGTGACCTTTGACCCATTATATTAAAAATCAAACACAACACATGTTAACAATTGCTCATTTCTCACATACCTATTGACTGATAACTTCATATTTGGTCAATGAACCACTTGAGCGCAATGCTCGTATGTATGTACACAATTGACCTTTGATGACCTCTTCTGTGACGTTTGACCCCATTTTGTCAAAATCTATAACACAACATTTCCCAACATGTTCAACATGATGAACTTCATATTGGTCATAAGAACCACTGACTCAAGGGCTCATATGAGGTTTCAACAGCTAGTTGACCTCTGATTGACCCCATGTGAAACTCTCATCACCACACTGCGACTGCTTGGCAAACTAAGATGGCTAGGGACACAAGCGTTCTGGGAAACGCTGTATTTTTTTATGATAAAGGACCAAAATCGTTTGGAATTTCAGTGGAGAGAGTCAAACAATTGGCGGTAGACTTGGTTACTCCGAGCCTTTCAGGAGCTCTTTTTGAACCGGCCCTTTCTAAGGGAGCGGTAGCGATTCCATCTCCGATGCGTTTTGTGTCCACACTCAGCTGGTAAAAAGATGCTCTGTTTTCCCGTCGACTCAGACCTTGAATGGATCTGCTGATCCATGGGTAATATTAAATCTGGAGCTCTTGCAGGAAAAATGAATATAAGTGGTCAGTGGCAGACTGTATGTGAGATTCCAAGTTGTGGCAATTGTCCTCAACAGAGTGTTTGTCAGCGTCACTTAGGAAATCATTGGCAAAATTCTTCTGGATACTGTTTTTTAAACCGTCGATATTGGCTTTGGAGAAATTAAAACTTACGGCGGAACTTTTTTGAATAAGATGGCTTTAGGTCACATCGCGGGCATATTCTTCCTCACATCAACAGCGAATTCAAAACGGCATCAACGTCCGGGTGTTAGTCTGTTTCAACGACTTTATCGGTAGGAGGGCGCTCTTACGCATACGAACGGTTACACACACAGACTTTACTAAAGACAGGGCCCTGGTCACGATATTAATCTAAATGACCGTTATTGGAAATTACACTCTTCTTGCAGCGGGGTAGATCCACTAACCCCGACGATTTTTTGAAGGTCAATATTTTTTTCTTAAATTATCATGATATTCTAAGATTATTTTGAACAAGGTTTAAGGGCTGATTTTGTAATGTTACTGTTACTGGAACCGAGACTGTCATAGTAAACCACGTACATTCCCCAAATACCGTTGGAAATCCCCCAATGCCAAAATCGAAGCAGATCGTGTCCTACCGCTTACCCCAACCCCCCCCTACCCCCCAGTTTGTGTTGACTCATGGCGGTGGCGTAGTGTTTGGGGTGGGGGTGGGGTGTCCCATCACTTTTTATAGCAACATTGCCAGGCTCCGTTACCAGGGGGGGGGGGGGTTGGCGAGGGTCGGACCCCACTCCCCAAATTCAAAAGAAAGGCCCCTAAAATCCCTAAAACGAGCTGAAAAAGGGTCATCAAAATAGATTTTGCAAGCGGAACGAGGAAAAATTTAAGGGTTTCCTCGTAGCTTTTTGGTCGAAAAAAGGTTAAAACGTCGGTAAAAAGTCCACTTTTTGCAAAATGCCTGTGCCTGCCCTTAATTGCCCCCCCCCTTAAATGGTTACGGACCTGCACAATTGCCTCAAAAAATGGTTCCCCGCCGCGGTTGCAGGAAATATGTTTAGATCACGTCACAATTCGATCCCAGTTGAAGCAGGTCCGTCATGTGAATTTGGTTGCCCATTCATACCCCGTCCCTCGCGAGGTTTCTCCGAGAAGCTTTTGGTTTCCCCCCTATCTAAAAGACTTCGTCCCTAAATCATCCTTGTTATAACAATTATTTGTGTGGTCGCTCTAAAACCACGGACTAAGAGGCAATTCTAGTTCTGAAAAATGACAATAGCGCACAACTCGTGTTTTAATTTGAGGACAACTATTTTCGAGACCGGTACAGTTCCTGCCACATATTTACTCGTGTTTTTTATTTTTATAAACTTATTTATGTAATTTATTTTGTTCTTCTTGTATCTTGTTGGATCCACCCGTTTTTGTTGGCCGACTGCCACTGTTATAAAGTGTCCTTCCAATCGTGGAAGAAGAGATAAGAAGGAACGCAACAACGAGCCACTTTGCTTTTGACCAATCCACCTGCCGCCCAATAATTGCACTTGTTATTCTTGTTATTCATATAACCCCTAGAGGTTGTCCCGCATTTGCAGCAATAGTCGCTCTCTTTTGGAACGAGCATTGTAGGGTCCCCGACCAAATTCAAGACCCCCAGGGAAATGGATTCAAAAATTTTAAAATAGAAACGTGGCATGCCTTACAAAAGAGATACGAGTCATTTCCAGAAAGAAAAGGAATGCTTATCTCTCGTCTAACCTGAGAAATTTTTAAACAATTTATAGGGGGGATTCTTTTGAAACCATCCGGATACCTATAAATTTGGACACAAGATAGTTGGCGTTTTTCTCTTTCATTGGTATCCAAATAAGTACCAACATTACCAATATGATCAAAGTTAAGGGAAAGAGTGAAAATACATGATATAGGTGGGGTGGGGTGGGGTAGTAATGCGCAAAAAATCTTGAAGGAGGAATAATAATATCTAATATATCTGTGAATGCTAGTAGTCAAAGCATTAAGCCTACCCCATGAATTATTGTCTGTGAGATGAAACTGAATTAGGACATTTTAAAGACTTTTTAAACATTGACATATTTTGTTCGACATCCCCACCCATACTCGGAAATCAAACCAATAATTGACAAATATTGACATACCGCGCAATTAATCGCCTAATTCTGGTCACTTTCCATAGTTCCTATTCAGTTGTAGGCACGATTCGGGTTTGGGTAGAAGCAAAAAGGGCCGCCATGCAATTTCCGGTTTCCTCACGTTCGAGCGGCGATAGGCCTATCCAGTGTGTAGAGATCAGTGGTTGCGAGAGATTCATGTAAAGCTGTTGGTCCCGTATGTCAGAGGAGTCAATTCACAGCACGTAAAAAGTTGCAGACCTCATCGAAAAGAGTAGGGGGCCATCCCGGGTCTGTTACATGTTCACTCATCACTCTCGGTACCAGGGTCCCTTTCCAACCCGCACTTAGGCCAAGCGTGGAAGGGGATAGGCCGAAATCCAACATGGAAAAATGTTTGAGGCTTTGTCCAACAGTGACAGGGACAAAAAGGCTGATGATGATGAAAGGGAAGCAATCACTTCTCGCTGCCTTCCAAAAGTGATGTCTGGGATATTAAACCAATGTATGAATTGTATAATTGAAAATATTCGAGGGGGGGACATGAAATGTTTTTCTACTTCGTCAGGGGGGGGGACATGAAATTTGGAACTTGAGATTTGGAGGGGGGGGGGGGGGGGGGTGGGGACTTGAAAAAACAGCGTTAAAAAAAGACGGAAAATCATCCATCACCCCCCCTGGCGTAAATAATGAACACTCCCTAAGTGTGTAAAAATAAGCTATGCCCTATGCGTTTTTTTAAAACTGGGCTGTGGTTGTTTAGAAATACACAAATACGTATCGCATAATTTTTCAAACACTGCAAAGAGAATGCAATGCAATTTACACTAATCATGATCAGGCCCTAGGAATTCGGCAACCTAGTATTAAAAAATCGTATATGTACCTGTAGGACTTCATGACACAGTAAATCCAATGGTACTCCACCATATCTACCCTGTGACATGCCGCATTTGCAAGCACTGTTGCAATGTCAACAACATGGCTCAATGGTAGGAAAGAAATGGTTGTCACTTGTAGAAGAACATTTTCCCCACACTGTGAGTGGCCCAGTTTCGCAATTACTGGCCACCTTTGGTGACCCTAGCTCGATAAATCATTGTGAGTGTACTACAAATTAAAAAAAAAAACACAATCCAAAAGTGACAAAAAATATACAGCAACATACGGGGCAAAATATTTAAATTTGTGTACAGGTTATGGGTTCAACAATGTATAAACTTGTTGTGCCGAAACACCGGGTGCCGAAGTTCCCTTGCAACTTCTGATCGTGACAGTTTTCCACGACGGACTAAATTCAGGGATTCTGGGTCCAGGTGAAGAACTCTTCCCCGACACTGAGACAGAAGGTTGTGACGGTTTGGTAGTTTTAGCGGTAGTGCTACAAGTAGATACAGTATCAATTGGGAACCAAGGCTGTCTTGGCTACAGAGGGGCAATCAGTTAACACAACGGCAACTTCTTTTATCTTTTCAGTACCATGTTCAGTAATATAGGAGGGAAAGGCAGTAGCGCCACTATGCGCCTTCCAGAAAAGGTAAATGATCCAAAACGACAGGGCATTCGGATCTGGAACTAGTGAAACAGTATACTGAGAGTTTTTTGTTCCCTTGCTGAGGGAACAGTCTATGGAGGATGTTCCAAGTCATGAGATTTGATTCACTGTTGTGTTGCGAAGACCATTCTGTTGGACTGTATGGGGACCCCCTGAGAACCGGTCTGCTATCACATTCAACCGCCCTGGGATGTGAGCTGCCCGTATAATTGTGTTCTGATCCATGCACCACCTCAGAGTTTCCATGACAGAAATACAAAAGGTCTGGAGATCTGGCCCCCTGTTTGTTGAGATAGGTATTACAGTTGTGTTGTCTGATCTTACTAGGACCACCTTGTTCTGATGAGATCTTTGAAATGCGGGAAGGCCTAGAAATTACTGCCTGCATTTCCAGTCAATTTATGTTCTCGTTGGCTGTGTTCTATGACCAAGGCCGCTATTGATTGTTCCTATGTGGGGCCCCATCCGAAGAGTGATGCGTCTGTATTCATCCACTACTGCGCATTTCTGAAACAGCTCTGTCCCCTGAAAGAAATTCTTCCTGGACTTCCACCAATCTAGATGTGGCAGCAAATGACTCATTGATTTGAATTCTTTCCTCTATGTCCTGTGAGTGAGGGCGACATGAGGAAAAAGATACATCTGTATGGTTTCTTCCCGTTTTGTGAAGACGGCCCCAAGGGACTAGGTCTATACATGCTGCCATCAGTCCCAGGACCCTTAGAAAAGATCTTTCTGAAGAGTCTTGCCTCTGAACTCTGGACAGGTAGAAATAGATGCTTGAAATCTTTCCTCGTCGGTTTTAATCTCTAGCGTGAGGATTCTAGATTATTCCAAAATATTCTATTTTCTAGGATGGAATGAGCTGAGATTTTCCCTATTATAGTACCCCAGACGTTGCCCAGTATCTACACCTATGCCATCCCTTTCTCGAGCTTCGGTGAATGAACCTGCGCTTATCAGCCAGTCGTCCAAAAAAAACAATACTGGAAGAGAGAGATTGCAAGAGTGAAGGGTATGCCCCTCCACCGCCATTCTTGGTGAAAAACACTCTGGGAGCGGTGGGGTAACCGAAACAAAGGGTTTGAACTGGTAAACATTTTCCCATTACAGAGAACCTTAGATACTTCCTGTGATCTATGTGAATTGGTATGTGGAAAGTACTCATCTTTGAGGTCGAGCTTTGCGACCCAGTCCCCTTGATTTAATCCTTGCAGAATTGAGCGAACTGTTTGCAATTGACGATGTTTTTTGATGATTTGTTCAGAGACTTTACATGTAAGATCAAAACTTTTGCCTCCGGTCTTTCTTTGGGATCACAAAAATCCGACTGTAAAATCTTAATAGCGTTGTGGACTGATTCTATGGGCGTCTTTTTCTAACAAAGAATTTATTCCTATAATAGTAATCTCGGGAAAGTACAACACAACGGGATCTATTTGTTTGCAGACAGTGGGGGGGTTTTTTTGGGTCTCAGAAAGCATTTGGTCCAGTGACAGTGGTGTTTAATAACCATTGATGAGTTGTGATTTTGCCACTTTATGAACAAATTGTGTAGTTTCACCCTACTGAGCTGTCTGCATGTGTGTTACATGCCAGTCACTGTTTACTTCCCAACTTCCCTTATTGGGAAAGAAGGCTTAGCACGTTGAGATTTTGTGATCTACGATCTTCGGAAAAAAAAAAGGATACTTGACGTCCTTCTGCTGGGATTCTTAGTCACCTGTAAAGATGTCTGTAGCTGTCGGTTACCACAATTCCTGATTTAGGTTGCTTGTTTCTTAGGTCATGTAGGTGGGGACCTTTGGGGGAGATTCAGCCCGTCTCTATGAGGGAACAAAAGGTGCTGAAATAGCTTCATAGTTTCGTAGCATCTCTAGCTGTGTAGGCAAAAACGTAGCATATGGGTCAGAAAAATTCACCGTGAAACAAGTGTTCTCCATCCATGGGTAGTTTCATGAGTTCAGTCTGCGCATTCGGGTCTTTAAAGGATCTGTTTTTCCCCCCTTTTTTTTTTTTTTTTTCTCGTGACAAGGAAATCCGTCCCCTGTTTGATGGAACGAGCCGTAACCCTGACTGCACAATCAGCACTAATTCCAAAGCATGAAAGGAGCATGGAATAAGGGTTTAAATCCTCCTCTGGTTGGAAGTCTTCGTGATTTGAAACACTGTGTTCAGGTGTTTGATGCATTTAGAATCAGTGCTCCATGTGACGCAGCTCTAAGTACCAACATGCCGGACTAATCGCACTTCTGTAGATCACTCTCCGCTATGCGAAGTGTTTTCTTTCAACATGGTCCAGTTGAGGAGACCTTCTATTCCCAAATTTACCCTGGGTTGTGATGCGCAAACATAGCTGTGTATTCCTCATCAATATTGGGAATTCTCCCGTATTTATCAAAATCGGACTCCTTCACCATGAAAACATTCATTCATAGTTGAGGTCGGACTAACTTCCCCTGCATTTGAGTATTTGCGATCCTAATCCCATTTCTCCTTAATCACCCCATCCAATAAGGTAGTCTGGGCATATCGGGAGTCCTTGGGCTATGGAAAGTATCAGCCAGGTAAGTCGTGTGTGGAGTTTCATCATGAGAATCCAATCCCAAGTCTTCATAACTATGATGGTAATTGTTTATAACAGAGGCCCACTGGATTTCTTATGAAGATTTTTTTTGAAATCTGCGTATGCGAGGTAAAAGCAAGACTGGGCAGTGCCTCGGAATGACCTGAACCTCCCCGAGTGTTGGAATTAATATCCCGCGTAATGATCATCTCTACTAAGAGGGTCCAACTAGCTATCCTCTATCTGTGAATCTGGCATGTTAAGTCAAATAGCATCCTTGTCGGTATAACTGAATTTATCACGCCTAAGCCCGGTTTGCAACTTACATAGAATTCCTCCTGCCCCCAAACAGTTCCTCTTTCAGTTGGCCATGTTTTTGAAAAATACGATCATCATCTTTGCATTTTCCGGTGGCATTCTCTCAAAAAAAGCTGTCATATCTAATTGCCCAGTGCCTGGTCCGTGTAAGCACTTGAACCTGGTTTGGACTCTCCTTTGGCCTTGTTATCTGATTCTTTTGCTCTACCCTGGGAGGCCTGGTCCCCTTTCCGTTTGATGTATCACTTCCAGAAGAAGCATTGCTAGTACTAAACCAACCACTACCACATTTCTTTTTGGTAGGCTTTTCACTACTGGCATTTGTACTATACTCGAGTCATCTGATATGTGACCCCGTATTCTTGCGGAGGTGAAACATTCAATGATGCGCAGGGACTTCTGTTATCATGTCTCAACCTGAAATACACTATAGTGCGTTTCTGTACATGAATGAAATTGTATTTAGTGTCAGGTGGTGAGTTAAATGACCAGGATTGTCCTCCAAGATATCCGTGTGGCACGTGCATTTGAAGTCTTTCATTTTCCCTCTCCGACTTAATGTGATTGGGTCACGATAGATCCCGTTTCGATAATTTTGTTAAGATTTCGTATAAATGAACTATCACCGATGTGCGTCAAATATTCATAAATAAAAATATGGATCACCGAACTCGTTTTGAGAAAATTCTATTAAAAACACCTATTTTTTCCAAAAATTGGTACACACGTCTATGGAAGTCATTTTTTCATGGCCATTTTTGAGTATTAAAAAAAATCGCGTTCGATAAACTTTTGTCAAATTTTAATAAAAGTTGCGCACTAAAAGATCGTCGATTATGAAGAAAAAAGTAGGGGTACCGAACTACTTTTTCTGTTATTTTGGAAAAGAAACGGAATTTTTAGTAGTCTAAAATACCAACGCGATAGTGAGGTGCGTAAGGTCACGCCATGACAAACGCTTAAGCTGACACGTGAACAAAAACAGGCACGCAAAACGATCGCACTGATTAAACGTAATATGGCAATGTTTACCCTCTTTGTAATATTTGATATGTTGTTGTGATATATGATGAGAATCAATGAAAAGACTATGTAAGAAACAGGGGAAGAAAATGTTTAGGGAAAGGTTGAGATGCAGAAAGGGTGAAAGAAGGGCGTTCGTGGTCCAGATTTCGTGATTTTGAATGCATTTAAGCGTGTAAGCCTACTCTGAACCAGTATTAGATGGACGAATATAGGCCACCTATACTTCTTAGCTATTTTTCTAAATACTGTTGTCAAAATTCGTTCCTTTACGAAGTTAAACGATATATAATAAGTTTGTCATTGGGAACTAACATATTTGAGAATTCGCTACGTCGTCTTTTATGCCAAGTTGTCGGTCACTTATGTTGCAATGGCGCTGGGCCACGTTTCCGTGGTTTTGCTTTGAGAAGAAATCACAGATTAAAAATGTAAATAAAGTAAAGCCTTAGTATCAGGTGAATAGGTGATTTAGATTTGCATCACGTCTTCAATGTTTTAAAATGATTATGAATTACGAAGTAACTGATAAAATCTTCACGAAAATGATAATCAACATTCCTTGTTACCCTTTAACGGGATTTCGGCCGTAAGGTACCTTTTTGGGAAATTATACGTCTTTTTAGTAAATTTGCTTTTTTTCCATACAAAAGGCAATATTTGCTTTGTTTGAATACTGAAAAAAATGTCGTATATCTACATGAAAGTGTTCAGAAATGTTTATTTTTTTGGATATCCTGGATTTTACCCGAGGCAAAATAATAAGGATCGTCATTTAACTTTACTGCCGGAAAATCGGTTTGGTAAAATGATCAATTGATATTCCTTCAACAACCTATAATAAGATCATATTAATCACACTGTGTTTATGCATTAAAACACTCTCTATAAGACCTAATAGGTGAAATGTTGTTGAAAAACCAAATACTCTTGTCATCTGAGAAGTAGCCATTAGACATATCTGAGTCCTGACCATTAAATCTGTGGTCCGACATAGAAATTATAAAGAAAAAAACACACTCTGAGAGAGACATTGAAAAGTGTTTTTGAAAACAATCAGGAGAGAAGCTGCTTATTTTAGAAAAAAATATATAATTAACACTGATTTATTATGACATGTTTATAAGTAGCAATATTAATTGACTCAATGGTCATTGTTGTTAGTGTTTACTAATGCATTAATTCTGTGCCTACTTACATGAAAAACAGTAAAGGGGCAAGCGTGCCTTGCTATCTCGGAAAGATCGACACACAGTGTACGCAAGGTGGTTTTACGCGCGCGGACAGCTAAGAACGCCAAGTCACAATTTTTGGCAGAAATATTGCTTGGGGGATGGTACGCGCAGCTAACCGTGAATCCAATCACCTTAATACGTGGATCATGGGTATCCTACCGGAAATCATTTTTTACAGAAATTTCTATCCCACACTGCACCACCGATGTACGAGTAGATAAAATTAATAGCGATATATATTGTTATGGTGTTTTGTGTCATTTACGTATTTTGCTGTCATAAACTGTGCGAAAAACCCCGTTGCTGTAAATAAAGGTTACCAGTACGAGTACTCTTTGATTGCCTTGTATTTTTTGAGCACAAAATGTGTGCGTATTTTAAAGGAGGCGCACTTAACAGCGAGCGTAGGGGCGTGCATGGGAGTGACGACCCGTATGACAACAAAACACCATATAATATAATGCGCTATTATTTTCTACTCTACATCGACACAAAAGAACTTCTCACAACTGTTAGATCATACTAAACAGCGCGCTACCTGCTTAATATAATTAACCTTAATTAGTTGGGTCATTTGTATAGCTTGATACCAAAGCACAGAAAGGTCAAACAGATTCGCCCTGGGCCAAAATCTCAAAATTACATTTCATTCTATAAATAATTTCCTAGACACGTAGTACAAGTTGTGTTGCAATAGATCGAAAGTTCATATTAGCGAAAAATATCAAGTGGTTTAGTACGACATCGTCTTTATGATGTTGACAGTGGGAATATGCACAAGCTAAATTACACTTCACACAAAAAAATATTTCAATCGTATGAAATTGTTCATTATACAGTTTGCTAGTTCAGATATTTCCGTGTTGTTCATCCACTTCACAGGGATATCGGAACATCGTGCCACAGCGCATTGCTATTCCGGGTTTCCATGAATGTACATGCATGACCCTGTGAGTAATTGGTTGGAATAGATACACCAAGGTATATGCATGGTTGTGACGTCGTAATTAACAAGTCGTGCCTCGAGTGTTGGTGGGTTCAGAATTCTTTGACGTGTGTATCGCAATGGAGTAGCGGTTCCCGGCGGCAAAACCCTAGACTCCTTTATAAATATGTTGAGTGTCCGTAAAAGTTTCGTCGTGCATAGTTGGTGCATTCCTATCCCACAATGCATAGTAATTTCGGTTAAAATGATTTCCGGTAGAAACCAGGATTCACCGTATTGAATAGGTCCAAAACCCCTGGGGGATGAACGTATCAACGCGAATCGACTATATTACACGTATTATGCCTGTACTTGCGTACCTTTCATTGTTGCCGGCACTACACAGCACTATGGCTCATTTTCAGTAATTCTGCTGCTGAGTTCATGAGTTGCATTAGAAGTAAGCCTCTGCTGGTCAGTCTTGGTGATGTTGCAAAATAGTATAATTTGCAAAAAAAGTCCGTTCCTGGCCGTCCTGGTTTGCAAGTGAGATTGTCCAAAGTTCTAATGAAGCTTAGACGACGATCAGAACGCCCAACTGGTCCGTTCTTTATCGGAAATTCAGAAAGTTCAGCTTAACGTCCGTATTACTGTAAGCTAATATAGCTGGTTCCGAATTCTGGCCGACTCGCAATTACATGCTGCAAAAAAACACGGCACGAATTGATCACTCCAAATGGCGATAACCACGTTGTTACTGCTTCGTAGTATATCGCCGAGGACGTGATTCGACGCAACAAAATATGATTTATTTCCCGATGCATTGAAATACCGAATGGGGACACAAACCAGAAACACTAATTCTTTCAAATTATTTTGGGTCTCTATACGGATCGGTAGCTTCGAAGAACGCCAGAAGTAACATCAGGGGCGGTGGACACTTAGCGCACTGTGTCTTTGCTCTTACCCCACAATATGCATGCAAAAATACGAAAGTTCGCGTGTACCAACGAAATTCATGGTCCCCCTGTATAAATTAACATCAGTAATAGAGCTGGGCGGGAGTCTATCCAATAAGAAGGCGCCAGAGTCCTCATCATATCCATAGGGCAGTAGGGTCACCTATCCTACCTGTCGGAAAACCTCCTTCGGCCGGACCCCACGTGCGTCACGCCAACCGCGTCCAAAACCTTTGCCACAATATCTGCCACAAACGACTGTTATAAAACATTAATTTTAGTTAAAACAATTAAAGACTGGAATTCGCTCCTGACAACATAGCAACATATGGGAACACTACATTCAAGGCAAGCAATCAACAACTGAACGAAATCACACAGCACGACGAACCACTATCATTCTGCGCAAATCCCTGACCGTTGACTTCCTGTGAGTGTGGCCAGTATTTTTTTGAAGAAGAAGAGTTACGTGTTCGCCGTTTGTAACATGGACTGTACCGAAATTCGCATTCCAAGACTAGGCTATTTATAGCGCCCTCCATTGAACCAAGGTCCATCCCAGTTTAAGGGTTCGTACACTGAAGTGTCACAATGTAATATTTTATTGTCAAATTGCGCCTATTGTCATGTCATTCAAGGTCAAATTGGTTGTTAGTATCAAAATAGCCTCTATATGTTCTTAGATGAGTCAATCCATTTTTATGAATCAAGGTTTTATATTTGGGGGGGGGGGCACCACCCTTGCAGTCTACACTCACACAGTACGAAGATAGAATCTGATACTGCTGGCAGGCCCGTGCCAGGGGGGGGGGGGGGTGGGGGGTGGAAACAACCCCCCCCCGGCGATCCTCAAAAAGAGAGAAAGAAAAAGGAAGAGAGAGAGAGAGGAAAAGAGAAAGAGAAAAGAAAGGAGGGAAAGAGAAGAGCAAAGAGATGAAAGGGAAGTAAGAATTGAACCAAAAGAGAACGACATCAGAACTCGTGAGATTGAACTCCATGCCGACTACATAAATCCAAATATCACAAATATTGGATCTCTCTTCAAGCCAATTAGTTTTTCCATAGCCAACCAACGGTAATAGGAAGAAACTGTTAATGTTTTTTTATGCACACAGAACTTGTGATCAAAATGTGTAAAATAATTGAGGGAAAACCACAAGGGAGCCATGGGCCATCCCCAAGGGTTTGGTGCTACCAGTATAAGGGGAATTTTCAGTCGTGGGATGGAAGTGCGTCAAGAAAAAAATTGGTAGGGATCAGTTTCTAGCCCCAGCCAAAAACTTAATAGGTTACGGCTCGTCATTGAATTAATACTCTACGACACCTTCAAAAATACCTTTCTAATAGCTAAAATCCAAGAGCCTTCCGGGGGCCGCCACCTGGACTCCGGCAGGGGTTCTGCTCATGCACCACATCCGTTAAATACATTGGCGCTAGCTATATAATGTGTATAGTTCCCCTTCGGCGGTACCAAGCTTTATACTGCCCGTAACAGTGAGCAAAACTAGGAAACAGTTGTTCTTTGAAGGGTTACCAGTTACCCCTCAAAAAGTGGTAACCTTGAAGGTTCTGAATAGCTGAAATCAAGAGCTTCGGGGGCTTCGCCCCCGGACCCCAGAAGGCTCTGATCCTGCACACACCCATTAAAGACATTGGCGCCGCTAGCTATATGCAATTCTCTTTGGCAGTACACGCTTATACAGTTTACTAAAGTCTCAGTGCGCCAAAGTTAGAAACCAGTCTTTACTCGGGTCTTTACTTTGAATTGCGTTGCTATGTACCCCAAACAGTGGTCATTTTAAGGTTCTGATAGCTAAATGCAAGAGCTTCCGGGGGCCGCCCCGTACCCCGGCAGGGGCTCTGCCTAACCACGCCCGGGGCCCAAAGCGGCCCCTTGTACCCCACCCGTTCAGGGCTTCCCGTTGCGCCGGTTTGCATGGCAATTGCGGTGTGCAGTTCAAACGATAAAGAAAATATGGTCTGTAAGAGCATTCTACTTAACCGGCCCTAAAGTGGTTTATTCGCTCACTACGCTTCCTAGGACTCTTACTGCAGCAATAAACATTCTTCACTTTAACCCCCCCCCTGACAAAATGTCTAGCCGACGGCCCTGACTGCTGGCACACAGCGCCACCTCTATTCCGTTTCAGCATCGCTAGTGGCCGGCTATTCTTAGACATGCAATTTACGTCTTTTACGTCAGGCTCTGCGATTAGCTGAACAAGGAATGAAAAAAACGGTTTCGAGAGGGTTACCTGGATATCGCGAATCAACGAATCAGGTGGTCGATCTGATGTTAGAAATGGTTCATGACAAAAGACCAATTAGCTCATTAGTTTTGTAAAGCCTGGCGTGTGGCATGACTTGAAGCAGCAATCGAGAATTGAGCACGCTGAAAAGGTAAGAAAATTGCTTGTATGGATCGATATTTTTCATGTTTTTCGTCTTTTTCCAAAAAATAACCTATATTATAAACTAGCAGCTACACTAGACAATTAGTTAGGATATTTTGGTGGCGTAAAATCGTTTAGATAGGCCAAGTATTTTGCGCAAATCCAGTGTACCGCATGTACAAAAAAATTCCAAATCAACGCTATCTGACAGAGTTTCCCACCTCAGCTACGGCGGTCCGGAAAGTAAGTGTCGGTTTACAGACTGCAAAAGATATGATCTAAAGTTAGTACTGCGCGAGAGATTAACGTTATCAGTCTATCATAGCGAATGTATGCAACTGAAACTAAATCTCAAATATCCCGGATACGAAGGGGTTCTATGAGAGGTTTGCATCAGAGGGTCCGTTACTAGGTTTTGTTTTCAATAGGCTATGTATCGTAATTGGGTCTGAAACCTATAGAACATAGCGAGGAAATTGCACGTTTTTGTCGGTACTTCGGTGCTCGCAAAAACACGGAAAATTGAAAACGCAATCGCTACGGGCCGAATCCTTTTCCCACATGCCTTTCGGTATTATTTCAGGTCTTGAGAATTTTCAACGCTGGTGTCAATTTACGCTTCAATTTCTTTTAGAAAACAGGATAGACGTACTTACCGGACCGGCCGTTTACGCTCAGCCGATAATGATGGTGATGATAAACTACATAGCAGTGAAGATTGCCAAGATTAAAAAATGGGAGGCCGCTGTGTGTGTAAGACGAACACCGAATGGTGATTGTGCATCGGGTCCTCCCTTCAATTAAAATCCCCTTGGAAAGTGTAGTTCCCTACTATTTGTTTATGTTAAAAATAACGTAAATTCACCGTATATCCTAGTTGAGTATAGCAATTCAGAATTCACAGCTTTCAATAACACCAATTCATGTTTTAAGTTCAAATAGTTATACAAGAATTATCCGCCCTATCCCCGAGTTGTCGCGAGTTTTACCTGGACATTTTAGTGCTGGTGTCCCACCCCTTAAAATTAAACCCGATGTCGTTATAGCGCCCCCTCCCCTGAAAATCAAGGTCCAGGGACAACCACCGTTCGTCCACAAGTGTCACATCTCTGATTTTAATCTCATTTGGTAACATTGGAGTTATAATAGGGTAGGGCGCAAGTACACTGTAGTGACGAAACGATCGGATTGGCAATTTGTTATTTTATTTTCGGGCGAACGGGTCGGTGCCCGAGTTATACAAGTGGAGTTAAAAAGTGGGTAAGATAAAGATTGCAGGGAAACACTGCCGTACGGCAATGTCATCTGCCGAAAGACCGTGCGTTTCGGCATAGCCCGTATTTCGGCGCAAGCAAACTCACCCAAAACAAGTCGTGGGTATCAACTTCAAGAGCTTATCACCGCGATGTTCTAGTCACAGCTTCGACGGACAAACACACAGTACCACTCAGAGAATACAAGGGAATACAAGAAAATTTTGGTGCGGCGCACATGTATGCCCCGCGCAATGGCCAGAAAGAACAGGAACCGAATTATTAAAAAAACATCCAAAATAGCCAAGAATTGAGAGGAAAAAAAATTTTCCAAGCACAAATTGCTTGTGTAGGTGACTTGACTGGAAACTGATTTATGGTATAAATAGCGATATCGTAAGTCTTGTTCAAGACACTTATTCTTGTTCAATTTAATGATCACTGTAGTACCTCAATAGTCCGACCATCAAACTGATGTCAGCTGCAAGAATGTCCAATTTTCTTGAAATATGCAATGATATAGTACTGAGTATTAACCGGGGCACTGTATGTGGCAGGTTCGCCCAACTGGCGAGCTGATATTTGCCACCCACTTAAACACATGGAATAACACCTTGTAAAGATTCCATATAAATTTGTATAAAAACACTGAAAACACAATCTATCTCACACTGTATCATCATTATACTTTCACAAAAAATATCTTGTGTTTGCATAAATATCATGTCCATTTCATCACAACCATTAAGTAATTTAGCACTGGTCATCATTGTCAATTGTCATGAAAAAATGTTATGACCAAGTCTGCCTGTCAATACAGCCAACTCTCCATGGCTGTCAAGTTATTCAACAATCTATACGCCCCGCGCTCCCGCGCGGGGCAACAAAAAACAAACTCCAGCTGTGAAAACTAGGGCGACGGATTTTGCAGAGTTCTGCTGGTTTGCAAATTTTTGAGACGTACTAAGTTTTGAGAAAAAATTACCGAGTACCGCTGCAATTTAAAAAAAAAATCCCTTTACAAAGGGAAAGTCGCGGGCAGGGACAAAAAATTCGCTGACGCATAGTGTACGCACTAAATCTAATTTTAAAAGAATGCGCGCGGGAGGAGGAAAGCTTGCGACGAACTATTTTTTTTGCCCTTTTCCCTTTTTCAAGCGAAATTGATGGCGAGTTAAATTGAATTTTAAACGGATTGTCAGTGGCAAAAACACCAGATATATCATCCCGGAAAGACATTGAAGTTCATGTAATTTAGAAATGCGGCCACCTTCTACACATACACAGCACAGCCATGATATATCAAACACGACAATTTATGATTAAAGAGACACTGGCACATTTGAAAAATACGTGCGCCCTCAAGGATTTTTCAAATCGATATTTGTTGCATGGTTGTAAGCCTTTTATATACAAACGCCATCACCCGAAAGGATTTAAGACCAAATCGATTCCTTATGGGTAAACAGAACGATTATAATTTAACGTCGCCGGCGACGTTAAAATCAGCAGAAGACGAAACTGGCATTTAACACAAGAAACAACAGCACGCCGTATGCTGTTTCCAACGCTATGCACCAACTGTTTGATCGGTCTATAACCTTTGTGTTTTAATATAGTGAGTACGGAGTTCATTTGTGATGGAAAACTTAAAAGTTGGCCTCAAATTGACCTGGATGTCTTTATCCTCATATCAATGTCATGGGGGTGATGTTATTTTATGTGTTAAACTATCTCGGATGTATTCCCATGCCTAGGACTATCAGTTGAGGCAAATTGAGAAATGTTCTTTGTGTGAAAATGTGACAGTGCCGCGTTTAACCTAAACATGATCATGAAATCAAAATTAATTTAAACAGTTATACCAAAGTTGGAGTTTTATCTGAACAAAAAAGGCTATTTACGCTTTAAATGTATCATCCCTATATCTTGGCTTTTTTAAAATTTCGTATCAGCACCATCCCCTCCAAGTGCAACCATATCCTCGAACAATATGCATGAACTGACCACGAATGAAATCAGACTATAGTGTTATTCATTCGAAATGCCCTAACTCACCCCTATAGTGAGACAATCTCAAAGCAAGCCAACTGATACCTAGATTTTGCCATTATCGTTACCGTTTGCTGCTGTTTGCCCGCGTGGAATAGAGCCATCGTCAAGTCAATGGGACCCGTAAGTTGGTCATAATTCTGCCATAAACAACCAGGGCAATTGTATAACACAGGTGGATATGATGCTTGGTGAACATGGACTCCCAAAATGCACCCTAAAACAAGCATTCCACCGACTAAAAAATACCCTAACAACGTATGGTATGTTTGTCTGGTTTTGCTACAATAAAAAGTATTTTTGGGCAGTTTTGCTTGCCTATGCAGGGTGTCGTTAATATACCTTTATTATCTGCTTTGCTTTAACAATATTTTTGATCTTTTTGATCTCATGCTTCTTATTTGAGTATTACAATCCTAAACACGTAACATCACAATTTTCAGGGTTAGAAAAAAACACATACCTTTTCCCCACATTTTGCTTTTTGGACACCCTAATCAATGTAACGCGCGTAAATTGCCTGTGGAAAAAAGAGAAACCATTTACGGCCTTTCTTGGTCCACCGCATCATATCCCCTTTGAATACCAGTGGCCCCGGGCACAAAACAGGGTATAATACGACATACGAAAAATCTGGAGAAATGAACTTATTGTGTTCAAGGATCATAAATTTATTTTCTACATAGCATGTATAGGAAAGTACATTCGTAGAGAGCTAACAGTACAAGGATGTCATAATATGCTACAATAAGACAATATTCAGGGCGGGTAAGGTGTAACGTAATAATAATTGATAAAAATATGTAATTTGATATATCCTTTCAAAGATGAATAAGTAAAAACGGACTACAAGGTTGTAACAATTGCCTTCATAATATAAGGAGGAATAGTTCATTGGTAGAACACCAGCGCTGTCAACTCCTGATATATCTCCCTCTGTGAAGGGAAAATTCACCTTATGCAGTATCTCTTTGTCTAGATTAGTGTGTTCTGGGGTCTCTGGGCTTTGGACCAGACTTTGGCGGGTTAAACCTGGTTTTGTGAGCGCTCAACCATTCCACTTCCCTCAGAGCATATTGCTGGAGTTGCTTGTAGCTCCATCTGTCTGAATGCCTATGAGCTTCTGCTGAGGCAGATAACATAGCTCGCTCTGAGTGCAATTTGGCTGCTGTGTCTGTGATATCCTTTCTCTTTCCTTTAGGAATGCCCAAGGATGCCAGGAATTTGTTGACTGATGTATTGCAGAAACCTCTGCTTCCTACTTCTATTGGAGAGTAGTATGTAGACCATCCTTTCACAGTCAGCCACTAGATCTTGGTATTTGCACTTCTTTCTTGCATATGCATTGGAAAGGTTCTCACCCATAGGAACCGTCAGCTCTATAATGATCACTCTCTCTGTTTTGGTAGAAAACACGGTGATATCTGGTCTCTTAGCTGTCTCAGTGATTTCTGGGGGGGACACTATTTGTTCAGTCATTGACCTTCTTCAGAATGTTGGTTGGCTCTGTCTTAGGCATTGGTTAGACTGGATTTCGATAGGTTGTTCCGTCAGCTGTGCGAAAGGCTATTGTAGAGATGGAGTTCAGATTTTCAGGTGCGATGTTTTTTTCTCTGATTTGCCTCTACGACGTACGGTGCCAGACCGGTGAGTCCGATGAGGCATTTCCTTTGTTCTTGATGACTCGTCTTTGATCAGCTTTTGGTTCTTTTTGTACCCAAGACCGGCTCTATCCGTCTGACCTCTAGCCATTTCATTTAGAATCAGATGCCGTTCTGTCTGTTCTAATTCTTTTATACCAT
>JAMKCH010003019.1:0-66342 GCA_023653785.1 Ophioderma brevispina
TATCTGATCTTGCTTGGTAAAAAAAAATGGGTACCCACAAACCTTGGAACTTGTTACCAATATCCTTTACTTTTTTTTTTTACCCCCCTCCTCCTCTTCCTTCCATCAGCAATGAGACAGTGGCGTAGCTAGGATTGTCATATGGGGGGGGCCAGTGTCGCATCTCCACCGACAGCAGAAAAAGGGTTAGGGTCCAGGGGCCCGCCTTAGGGCCCCTGTTGGGGTGTCCCAGGGCGAAGCCCCGGTGGGGTCGAGGGGGCGAAAAGCCCCCTGAAAATTTTGGTTTCTTACGATGCTTTAAAAGATTTCTGAGGGCTAATTTTGTATGAATTTTGTAAATTTGTTTAAATTGTCGCACGATGTCATTGAACTTTAAACCTATAGTTTGCCGACAATCCGGCCTGCAAGTGCCAGGACCTGAATTTTTCAAGTAAACCGACGGGGTCATCTCAAACCGACAAAATCAATTATTGGGGGGCCGCGGCCCCCAGGTGGCCCCCCTCCTCTGGCTACGCCACTGATGAGGACCTGAAGCATGATTTGTTACATTCAATCTATCAACATTGCACAAGAAAGGGCAGGTCTTCCACTCAATGCAAGTGTTACAAGATTTGTTAAGGACGGCAGTCATCCATTGCATCAAAATTGGCTTTGCATTGGGTTTCACAAGCCGCATTGTTTTTGTTGTTTGAGAAGTAAAAACTAATGTCAAGAAAGGAATATTGATTGGAAATTTCCTTCATTGCTAGGCCAATTTAATTTTCTCAAACATTTCATCATACATACCGAAACAAATTGGATCGAAACCCAAAGACCCCTCCCGTCAATTTAGACTTGACGACACTTGAAACAAGTTAGCATATTTGCAAAGGGGGTGGCAAGTCATGAAGGAATTTCTTGAGTTATCCCAAACAAGAGTCCAGATTAAAAACAAAAAATTAAAATAATTAACCAAAACTGGTTTTTGTTTTGGCCCAACACAAAGTCATACTAAATGTACTGTGTGCGTGTTAATTTTGGGAAGCATAATTACAAACAGTCATTTGGACAGCTCATCCTTAAATTCCATATTTCAATTTCCATATTAAACAGGTGGATTTGAACTTGTTCAAACTGGGCCTTCAACTGGGTTTTAAAAAATTCATGACATACACGTCTTTTAAATACAGTTTTAACGCCCAGTTAAAAATCAGTTCAAATCATTGAAAGTTGTCCATTCCAGATAACAACCAGCTGAAACCTGTTAAACTCATTTGAGTCCTGTAAAACTGGGTTCAAACTGGAAGATTTTATTTACAGAAATTTAGTAGTTAAAATTAAAAATCTACACCAATTCACTTTCCTCCCTAAATCTCCTCAGTTGTTTTTCTGGTACAGCCCGAGTTTTGACAAACTAAAAAGTTAACATTAACTTTGTACTTTCCCAAATTGATCAGTATGCAGGATACTCACATAGAAGGATCTGAAGTAATCTTTGCCGAATGGGAAACCAGACAGGGAGGCAGAGAGACCTGTCTATACTCATGGCGCAACATAAAAGTCCACAATTATAGTACCGCCGCAGGTCGTAGTATCTACATCATTAGGATGGTATGGGAGAAAAAGGTTTTTGTTGAAAAATTCAAAAAGGAAACAAAGTTATTTGCAAGAAGATTATTGAATTTGTCTGGTGGTAAATGTAGGCTCTATAAAGACGAGCCAGCTAAGCCTCAATCAATACGCAAAACGCCCAAATAAATCCCATAGATTACAGCACAGATGCAAACAACAAAACCGATTTGGGCACTTTGATGTGGGCAGTTATGAGTGTTACCGTGACCCATTTACAACCGTATTCCCGTCTGCGTTAGTTTAAAAATATTTAAAAATCACCTTTACAATACAGTTGATTATTCAGTGCCATGATTTTGGAATAAGAAAATTCATTACTTGATAGCATATGAACAATTCCGGATTTTTGTCTTTTTGTCAGGTTTATTTGGGAATTTCTTGGCCCACCCTGTCTAAGCTACCCAAATCTAGATCAGAAAATAGTTTCCAATGGAGGACTTTCATGTAGGGTTAGCATTCCAGGTTAAACTGCGGAGCGAGAGGAGAAGAGGGGAGAGGGGGAAAAAAAATAAAAAAAATAAAAAAAATAAAAAAAATAAAAAAAATAAAAAAAATAAAATCTTAAAAAAAATACTGCAAAGTTAAACTTGCAAGATCCCCCTGGCAGGAGTAATAGAATGTGGTCAAAGGTCAAAGTTCATGACCGCTCACCACAATTGGAATGACACCACATATGAACCTTGGGCAGTGGTTTTCGATTAAGGTTTGGCTGCCAATTTACAGAGTGGTTTTTTCCAGGAGATGCAAAAAAACAAAAACACGCAACATAACCAAAATGAAAACACAGTCACAAGAAGGAATCTGCGGTTTCCAAAATACCCCCATGCCCTTTAAGGCACGGGGAATAAAAAACACACACACATACACACACACAATTAACACACAACCTCCTTCAATCTATTTCTTGTTTATTAACGTCTCGCCAATGACCCTCCCCTCCTCCCAATCATCATTTGATCATTGTCAAATAATCAGTGATAGTTACTTAATATGGTTATGGATTGAGATACTTTATGGTCGACTTTGGTTTTGAGGGGGAGCAATACCATCCGTGTCAATTTGACGATCTGCTGAAGAAAAATGCAATGCTAAGCACCATCAACAACAGCTGATAATAGATTTATCACTTCAACAGCAACATCAAGAAAGATTACTGATTTGATCGAAACATCTCACGTAAGTTTACGGTGGAAATGCTGACTGTCCAGAGTTGTTCTTGTATTCGCGGGACACCCCTAGTAGAAGAGTAGATAATCACTTTGGGATATCTCTGAGGGCTTGGTCCTCTATACGCTGGCTTTGTTTACTAGGGCATGTTGCAAATGCCCGCGTCTCCGTGAAAACAAGCGTCGTGGATTGCACATTGTGCCAATCATGAAAAGATACACACATGTCCAAGAAAATTGTTGCGGAGATAATAAAATACAGTTACGATTTGGAGTTTGCCATGCATTGACAAAAGTCAATGCAACACATTGCTCAGTTGGGACAAATAATCATGGCAAAACCACCCAAAAGGGGCAGTCACTATGAATCAGTCAAACTGACACAAGTGAATTGTGTTTTTCCAATGCACAAGAAACATAAAATTATACGATATTTATTGACGAAAAAAAATAAAAAAAATGTAAAGTTTTTTTTAAAATTACCATAGAAACTAATCCGTTGCATTAATGTCTCAAGGTAAAAGGAGCAACGCCCGCCTTAAAATGAAACAATCCACGTCATGCAGACCATTGTGTACACTCATCATCAATCCGCGTGTGCATTGAAAGAATCAATGCGTGTTACCAACCAATCAAATATTGTACTTCAACCTACGTCACTTATAAATTTATCCTTACGGGCATTTCGGTGTCGCCATCTTCCTCATGCCCTCACTGCATTCCAAATGTAGAGCTGCCTACCGTGTTTGGCAATCGGCAGTTACAAGCACCGGGGTCTTATCATCACATTCATTAACTCTGTGTTCGTGTATAAAAATGGAAGTATTGGCATCATGAATGTAAACATTCATTTAAAAGCAAACACATTTTAAGTCCCCACATTCATCGCTTTGATTAATCTGCAAAGGAGCACCTTCATTAACATGAAGATAACTGGATTAAACTATGCAACAAAAGTCATCATGGTTGCCCACCCGCACCTTTAAGTATTTTTCATCCCTGAGAATGAGAAAGGCAATTTAATTGTTATGTTGTGGCCGAAGCAGCTTCATATCGATTGAATTGAAAGTGGACCAAAAAAGGGGGGGACGGGGGGACCAAAAGGTGTTTTTATAAAGGGAGTCAGAAGGCACTGGCGAGAGGGAACTTAGGCCTATGTTTTCGTTGAGTAGGCTAAAATGAAATACATTTTTGTAATTAGAAACTTGACTTATCACAGGCTGAAAAAAAAACTTCGTGCGAACTGTGGTGGTTCTCGCAAGTGTCAGTTCGAACCTTTGGTAAATTGGGTTCGCGGCGAATTTCCGGCAATGCAGACTACATTGAAAAAATGCATCTCTGAACCGAACTAAAAAAAATGAGGGTGGACGCAAAAATTTTTAATACATTAAAAAAACTGGTGCATCAATATTGGACACACAATTTTCCAGATAACAGGAACCCTGACCACGAGAGGAGCCATTCCTCTCCACAATAATCTATGAATTCTTCTAAATGATAACAGACAAAGTTGCAAGCTTCAAGACATATTTAACCTCCTCTTGTCTCACCTGAACATCCCTCGCACCTTCCTCCTATCCCATTGTTGCAGATGCACTCATAGCTCCCAACAGAGCCATACAATAAGAGGTCTCATGAACTACATCATCTGAACTAGCACATTCATTATATCTGTGAAAAAAAATGATTTGGAATGTAAAATTGTATAAAACGTTTTTAGTGTTTTTTATTGGTTTGGCTTTGATTTTGGGGGATGGAAGCAAAAGAGGGACTTCATGGAAAAAGTAAGGGATACATGATTGTTTTATTTTCCAAATCTTTTGCACATTTGGGCACAGCCTGCAAAAACTTTGAAGGAACTTGTTTAGAGTGGCAGCACCAGAACAGTTATTTTCTGTGGCGTGCAGGGGGTAATAGAAGGGGTAAGCAATTTCTGAAGGTTACAAAATATGAAATCAGTCAAAATGTTGTAAATTTACGCATTTTTTGTTTGTGGGGATGTGGGGGGGAGGAAGCGGGGGAGGAAGGGGGGAGGAAGGGGGGAGACGCCTGATGTTCGATACTGGATTGGATTTTGGATTGCCGAGGCTCTGTGGCGTCGCTTTGGAAAAAATCCCAATCTGCATTAATATGACCTGATTGATTTCTCCCACACTGCGATGAATTCATTCATTTTTACCATATGGCGGCAAGAAGCTCCTTTTAATCAGTTTTAATTCGCCGAACTTTAGTTCGTATAAGAAATTGGTGAAAAATGCATTTGAAAATTTGATTTTTCATTCCATTCAAAAATCGCTAGACTGCCAGATGTTATTTATTCAATTTAGTCTCATTCTCATGTATTTTTGGTCTTATCACGGCCTATCGCCTCCACGAGGTCCTGGCACAAACGTATACAAGACCGCACACGAGAATACCGCCTCATGCAACACAACGTATACCCGGCGTATTGACAGACCTGTCTCGTGTTGAACCACATTTTATCAAATTTTTTCCTTTTCAAGACCTGATTGTTCATAGTGGATCGCATTTTTTCGTGAAGTTAACATGTAGGATTCGTTTTAGGGTGTGACTTTTTGTCAGCAAACCGTTTTGAAAAAGGAGACCCATCATAGTTATGACAGAAAAATGACCGAGCCTTTACCACATATAATCTATATACATTGTTCACTGGGTATTATAATTGCTAATTTTTCGGTAAGGTTTGCCGTACGTGTTGTTACACAGGGAATGCAAATAAATCCGACCTTCCTCCCCCTTGGGGGGGGAAGGTCCCCCTTGCATAACCTTACCAGGTTTATTACCTGACCACCTTCATCTGATGTGAATTCAACTACCCTTAACATTATGAGAGCAGGAAGCGTATTATTAAGTTAATGACTCACCAACACTATTGGGTAATTTTAGGGAAGATACTTTATTTCATTCACTTTTACATCATTATCACTATTATATCATATACATGTTAGGGAAGAAAGCGCAGATTTAGAAGCACATGAAATCACAGGCCTGACCAAGGGTTGAACCTGGAACTACAGTGGTGCAAAGCACCTGAAGACCCACTGCACTAACCTGACCCCCCCCCCTACAGAATTATTAGAATAAAAACCAAAAAGGTTGTTAAATTCATAGAAGGTGATCAGGTAAACCTGGTCATGTAAGGGAAACACCCACCTCTGTGTAACTAATCAAAATAGATTTTCTACATATCAGTTTCAACTTTGAGCTTTTCTCAGTGTCTCTGATTAATTACATCATCTAACACTATGAAGAGTGAATCAGATCTGCCAGTAATGTGTTAATGCTCTTGGGGCACTCCATGCTAACAACAACTCAAATATACTTACCTATGAGCCACACTAATGTGGCACACCAGGTGGGGGAGGGGGGGCACTCAACTTTGGTTTGGGTAAGGGTAGGTGTGTGCAGTGTGAAGCGCCAAACTTGGGGGCTAAAGAACTGCAGAAGACGCGCAAACTGGGGGTCTTGACCGACGCACATACCCGTACCACCATTTTACGTCAGTGCCCCCAGCACTTCCAACTTCTGTATCATATTTCATTCAAAACACAAATCTCTTGTATGTCCACTGTCCATTATTTTGTAAAAACCTTAGAAAGAAGCTTGAAACTGGCCTTACTTTTACATATAAATCCACTGGGGTTGTTCTCTCCTGTTTTCTCCCAGTTGCTCTCGTTGCAAGTGAATGCGTTGTCATCATCAGCTGGGTCGAGTTTAAATCCCCCTTTACACTCCAAAGCTATTTTACTAGAGTGAGGATATCTGGCACCGTTGTCAAAGGTCCCATTGAACATGAAAACGATGTTCGCATCATTTGTAATAGGTTTCGGGCAGTTGCCTAAAAGAAAGGAGAAAACGACTTATAATTAACACTGTGATCAGAACATTTCTTATCCATTTCAACCCTGGTAGATTATGTATAGGTTTGTAACACTAAGTCAGTGGTTTTGAGATGGCAACCAAATGGCCTCATTTGGGAAGCCATCTGAAAAACCACTGACCTAAGACTAGGCTTGTTTGTACTTATTTGAAAGCATTTTTTACATTGATTCTAGATATACTTATGAAAATGCCTAATTTTGACGTTTAATAAAAAATACATCGGTCCTCAGACCGCTTGTGTCGCCTGCCGTCGCGGTTTGTGAATAATAGGCCTCACATGACCTTTGACCTTGATATGTGACCTTTGACCTCATAAACAAATGAGGGATTGCATGTAGCACCTGTGACCCAAATTTGGTTTAAATCCATCAAAGTATGTGGATATTACAGGCAAATGTTAACCCTTTTCACAACAGACAACAACAGACATCAACAACAGACTACAGTGGACAAAGTGATCCCTATGTGTCTTTCTGCCTTAAGGCAGGCGACACAAAAAAAAAAGAAAATTTCCATCCTGGAGCAACTACAGTCACCTACATTTGCAAAGGGTTAATATTTATATCTCCAAATTTTAGTTAAGGGTTTAGACATTTGATTTAATTTATTCAGACAAAGTCCTTGATAGCCCAAGAAAACCTTTACAGGAAGCTTATTTCCATTGAAGTCATTTCACCAAGACAGGATTGGGGCAGTCAGGAGTACTTACCCTACTGTTTTCAAAACTGAGTCTGATATGCGTGTACTCTATGATTCTCTGTAACAAGGGACCCGCAGCTTAACATCCCGTCCAAAGGGTGGGGGTATTATCACGGTTCAGTTGCCCTCAATCCTACTGGCCCCCCTAAATATTTTGTTCACACTTTGGTAGTCAACTGTAGTCAAATATTGAACCTAGGTCAAAAACATGAACACTTGCATGTGTTCAAAGATCTTATTATCCATCTAGATTGCAATTACCAACCATTTTTTATGGCTGAAGAGCAAGTCATTGTTCGTCTTCTGTCTTTTTACCCTTTCTCTTCTCCCTCTCTATTTCCTCTTCTCATCCCTTCTTTCCTCCCCTTACAAATCCTCTTTGCACTGAGCCATTTACTTGAAAGGTTAGTACTTAAACATTGTTTTTCCTCCCCCACATGACAGTTTTAAGAACAGAAAAAAACTTGGCAGTCCTGCTTTTATTTTCTTTCTTTGCTTGACCAATGTATGGCCATCTACAATCTGGGAATCTTACCATTCTCCCCAATTTGGGTCTAATTTGCATAACTTTTCTACATTGTATTTGCGAATTGAGCTATATTTGCCTAACCTGTCATACTACTTCATGTTTTGGTCTTGAACATCACAAGGTGTAAGCTAATCTAACAGGACTTTTTGGTCTTGATCTATCAGCATATGTGTTCAAGATCTTACATACCACCTGAGTGTCTTCATGGCCCCTGTTCATAATGTAGCCAACCATAAGGCCGACCTTTGTTCAAACAAAATTTCACATCATTACACCTCTCTATATAATAGTGATACCAGCCACACAAATTATTGATATACCGATATAGTTTAAGACACCTGTTTGAATGTTCTAGTCGAAGCCAATTATGAAAGCACACATGACCTCTATAGTCCATGCGCCGAGCAAATTTTTTTTTCAGTAATCCTGAAAGGGGACACAACGACAACTTATTTGGCAGCATCATAACCATGGCCTACACAAAATAGCATGATAGCATTTCTGAATGGTAGCTAAGCCAGGTAGGGGGTAACCAGGTTTACAACATGGGAAAAAAATTTAAATTGCTTCAAAGGCTTCAAATCATGCGGAAAAGTATACCACATTATTTGTCTGATCGTAAGGATTCAAAAGGTATATTTGTACTACCTCCAGCTATAGTTTTGGAGTTAAGGCCTAAAAAAGCAAAAATTTCACCCTAAAAAGGTCAATTTTCATTTGTACAGGGGTCAAATATTCAAGGTTCTGATTGGATAAAATATGGTGCATATTATTATTTAGGGGAGTCATAGTCTTAAAATGCCAGTATGGTCGAAACAAAGGCTCTCATCCATGGTATTCAATGGGGCTTTAACCTTGTTTCCCCCCATTTGGTACTACGCATTGAGACATTCAAACTAGTCCATATTTGAATCCTATGACCTCCACCAAAATTTGCACCATTTTCATCCAAATCAGTGCAACTTTAATTTACCCCTTACAACTTAAATTTTTTTTTTTTTTTAACCTTTTGACCTATTTTTTGCTGTTTTTAATGTTAACTTCCAAAACTTTGGGTTGTAAGATTAGTACAAACTATCTTTTTTTGGAATCCTTATGGTTTGGACAAATTGATGTTGGCATCCGTTTATAAAAGCTGAGATGAATTTAAAATTTTGAACCCTGTGTAATCCTTAATTGTCCCCTGCCTGGTTATAGCTACCATTCGCAGAAATGCTATCAGCATTTTTGTGTAGAGATTGTTGTCACGGAGGCTGAATACTGTATTGTTTTGTCCCCTTTCAGATAAACCAATTTGGTTTAAATTTCGCTGATGGTTTAAGGACTATATCTTACTTATTGCATGTTGGAGCTGAACCATCCCACACTCCATTCAAACAGAGCTGCTCACTTCCCACCAGTGGTGTAGCACATTGCAATGCATAGGTGACGTGCGTACCTTCGGTATACGACCAGGCACAGCATCTGATAACCCATTTTCCATGATCCAATTTGGTTTAAATTTCCTGATGGTTTTAGGACTAATATACTTACTTATGCATGTTGGAGCTGACCATCCGCATACACTCCCTTCAAACCGAGCTGCTCCTTCCCACCAGTGTGTAGCATCATTGCATGCTATGTGTAGGTGCTCAGCATTCTGGTATCGCACAGCTCAATCTGACCCATTTTTCAGGATACCAATTTGGTTTAAATTTCCTGATGGTAAGGACTAATACTTACTTTGCTGTTGGAGCTGAACCATCCCACACTCCATTCAAACAGAGCTGCTCACTTCCCACCAGTGTGTAGCCATCATTGCATGCATATGTGATAGTGCTAGCATTCTGGTATACAGGCACAGCATCAATGATGAACCCATTTTGTGGTGCAGCTGGGCGGTCACATGTACCTGCAATACAAGAATACATTTCTTCCTATAACATGCTCTTTCATGAAAAATGGGACATCAAAGCCATCAACATTAGAATACATAAGTGGCATGGGCATACTGCAATGACTTGAACCTAATGCTAGTCCTGGGGGGGGTTCTCACATTGGGAGGAAGTATGGGTATGTGCTGCCTATAAGACCCTCATTTTCAGGCTCTTTCTCAGTTCCAATGACTCCCATTTCAGGACCATTTCAGTTCCAGAGACACTACTTTTCATGTCTAAAGCCATATTCTACCAAATTTTCTTTGAAACACCTAAAAATAGCTGGAAATTGAGGGAAATTTTCAAGGAAAACCTAGTTCCGGTGACTCCATTTTTTGGGCCTCAAATCAGCTCTGGAGCCTCAATTTTTGAAATCCAGGAGGCACATACCTACCACAAAAAAAGTTGAGAACCCCCGGTTTCATAGCATTTTGCCACTTGCCACGTTGCGGCATGCCTTTGGTCGCTGAACAGTATCATATAACAAACAAATAGTTCCTTTCTAAGCAATATTGTTTATTATTACTCAGCATTTTGGAGGGTCAAATATGAGTTGTACAAAACTACTACCTGTTTTATATTAGAACAATGTTAAAAATTTGCCCACTCAATAAAAATGGACTGTTCCATTTTGCTCCTCTTCGGGCAAGCAAGCAAATTGAAGCAAGCCATCCTTCACCTTGTGGGGGAATTTTGCAAAAAACTCCTATATGAACTTTGACCTCTAATACGATTCCTTTCCTAAGTTACACTGTTAGTATAGTTAATTACGCTCAATTTTCTGTAGAAGAAGCAATAATTTAAAGGGTCACTCAATGAAAAATGGACTGTTTAATTTCACTCTCCTACAGCTTTGTGGAGTGGAACAGTCCACCTTTGCATAGTGGGTATAGAGGGTATGCAATAGGTTATTTAATCCTAGCAACGCCATTACGTAATCCCTAGTTACGTGCTGCGCCCAACTTGTCGCCATCGTGGAGGACAACCACAGTGTGTTTACAATGTACGCTGTATACACCATGCAGCACGACCAATGTCAAAGTATTTCAACTTTACCAAATTTACTTACAGCAAAATAAAGAACGAATATCTCACTAAAAGACCATTGGCGACATCAATCTTTACCATATCCCAATAAACACAGAAAAAAATACTGATATAAAATTCTGAATTGGCCTGATCCAATGTGTTGCACATGTATGCAATGTTCAGTTCATTCCTACGAAAGTCAAGTCATACCATGGTCATACTAAATTGTTTGCGGGTTGGGCTGCAAGATCGGTTGTTATCAGGCCTAAAATTTTGCTGGATATTCTCTGTACTTCTTGAGCTGTTTGGTAAGTAAATGTTGTTTAAATTTTCCGTATTGCTAATTAAAATCTTTCCGATAGATTTTTGTTATCATTAGAAAACATGCTATGAAAACAACCATTTAACAAACAGAGCTTCTCGCATTCTCAAGCAAGGACACCACCAATCGCGCCTCCGATTACGTTTAAAAGTCTGAAAAACTTAAATAAGGGTAAAGATACTGTGAATTCATTTGTCATCGAGACCGCTCAGAACTACGTAAATTTAATAAACAGGAATCTTTACTCTACAGAGATAACTTAGGCCTATAACATCTCACAAGCAGAAGCCGTCGAAACAAAACGGGAACATTAAAACAAACATACAAACTGGCCAAATAAAACAAAAATACACCTGCAAAGAAAATAATTAGTAGGCCTATAAATAGTCCATCTTTGACTTTAAAAGAACAATACATTTTTGTGGGAAAAAATCGCCAACAACGTTTTCTCATGTCGGAGAGTTCTTGTTTCCGCGCGGTCACACGGGGATTTTCCATACCGGGAAAGCTCGGAAGAATTTGAGGCCCTCGTCCGTTGTGGAACGATTCGCACACCCTTACACAAAGTAAAAAATCAGTATTTTGCGGCTAAGAAGTTCTTATTGCTAATAAAATGTGATAGTCATGATAATAATAGCTATAATTTTCCGGATAATTTTACAATGATTTCATGAAAACCGCAGAAAAAAAAAAAGATTTAATGAAATTAGCTGAAACTTGGGTTTGTTTCTATTCCGTTGTTTTATTTCTCATGTAAGTTTAAGTACTGATTTAAGTGCAATTTTTCGTGAAATTTCACTTTAATATAAGTTGTTTTCAATAAAAAACGTATTTTAAAAACATATAGAAGGAGAACAAACTTGGTATTTCATTAGGAAATTTATACTCACCAAGGTTGTGAGATTGTTCTATTTTATACATGTATACTTACGAATGATCCAACTAGTGCATTTTTTGTGCTCAAAAAGGCCTTGAGACACCCCTATTGCCACATTAAAATTTCCTTGCGCCATTGCCTAGACTGTCCCATGCTAGCCTCGGTACGCCCATCCATGACGTCACGGCATCCCGAATCCTTGCAATTTTGTACCTTCCCCAAGGCTCCACTTGCGGGGAGGGCCTGGTGGGGTACTAGTTGGATCATTCATAAGTATACATGTAAACAATGAACAACTCACAACTTAGGTGAGTATATCTATTTTATCATATACATTTACAAAATGATCCAATAGTGCATGACTGCCACCTGGTCACTAGGTGGAGGAAGTGGAAGTGGAGCGGTAGTTTCATTTGTTGCGGGGTTTCTCGCCATGTGTTTTAAAGTTTTAATGGAAGTGAAATAATTTTGCCCCAAGTACTGCCATATATATATAAAACATGTACATGTTAACATCAGCACAGCTATATCCAACAGAATTGTAGTTATAATAAAACCGGCCCTCCTCACCTTATGTAGCATGTTGATAAGATGCTGGCAGCCCTCCTCGTTACTCGAGGAAGCTTTGTGACAGGATGGTTTGGTCACAATTTGGTTATTGTAAGGACGTCTTAGAACGTCTGAAATGTAGTAGGAGTCCTCCATCCTGCTGCTTCCATTATATAAGAGTATGTTATCTTAAGTGAAAAGACCTTGATGTTGCTGACTTTTAATTTCAGAGAATGGGGTTAAAGCGATGTTACTGTCAGTGACGAGGCTTTCACTTTCAAAGATCAGAGATGGAGGGGAGTGACCAGCTTGAAAATGTTTGCTTTGTTGGCAGTTTGTAAGGTTTTAAGTTGTGTGATGAAGACGTGGTCAGAGATTGAAGAATACCACTAGATGTCTTTAAGAAGGCAGTAAGGGGGTAATAATGTAGGAGAGATATGACGGACAACAGTCGTTATATTCAGGATCACCAGTAGCTCTGGGAAGCTCTGGAAGAACTATTGGCTGAGGTGCATAATTGAGTGTATGTGTTTTGGCCATGAACAGCACGAGGAAGTAGAGTGACAGTGTGAGAATCGAGCATATATATATTCTAGTTTGTAGACAACGCATGGCTTTTTTTTCTGCACATCGTTCTGGTAGATGCAAGCCATACGTAGGGAAAGCTGTCGACTAGTTTAAATAGAGCAAGAGGGTTTATCTAACGTTCAACGGCTCGTGGCGGACGTACGAGGACCAATGGATAGATCCCACGATGGAGTGAGACTTATCTACAAAGCAGGACGCTTATAAAGCATTCCCCTAATGAGATCCGAGAGAAAGTTATCCTTCTCTAATTATGTCCGGGTTATAATGTATAGTAGAGATGGGCCGACACTATTTCATAATAGTTGAATATTGGAGGTTTTCTTTAAAAGAGAATCGTCAGGAAGTTAGCCACGTCTCCTACAGAGGCACGAATGCGGATCAACCTTTGTGTGTCTTGCACTGGACGTCGAAGGTCGAAGTCTGCGAGTAAATAATGGATGTTGACTTCCTTCTTGCTCCCGCCGACAGGAGGCAGTTCGTCTGAAAAACCTTTGCGTTTGAAGGCGAGCTTGATGAGATGAGGACACAAGTCAAGTGTAGAGATTTAGGCTTTGGTGCGAACTCTTTGGTTTCTTCCGTACCACCAACAGATTTGCCTTAAAGGAATCGTAGGTGGATGGTCTTCCAACAAGCTGACCAGTCTTAAAAAACAAACCTAACGGCAATAGACTGGGTGTAGATCGTGGCGTAGTTCTCGTAGTAATCCCAAAGGTGTAAATGGAGCCGTATCATCACAACCTGCAGAAGGGTAGAAGGTCTTCCAAGCTTGCAAACATTTCCTAAGACAGCGGAGCCATAGATGGAGGAGATAATCCACGTCAGAATGAGAAAGATACTATCTCACAGTTTTGTGATTCTCTCTTCTGTGGAAAAAAACTTGGTTTTCTTCAAGTCCAGAATTGCTCCTATAAAAACTCCGGATCTGACTCGGGATGAGGTTTGATTTCTTAGGTTTATCATGAAACTCAGCTCTTTCACCTTCTTCATAAGCAAAGTAAAATGGACTTATCAGACTTGAATTAGCGTGAAGCTTTTAACAAACAACAAATACATCGAGATAGCAAATATTTGGATACCCCTATCAGGATGTTTGCAATGTCTGCACTAGTCTTTGTAAAGTACGGGGAAGCAGTAGAAAGTCCGAAAGGCAGAGGCTCGAATTGGTAAGAATGGTTGTCTAAACTGAAGCGGAGCCATCTTTGAGGAGGAAAAACTGGACCATGAAGGTAGGCGTCTTTTAAATCCAATGTCACGCCGAACCAGCCCTTCTTAAACTCTTTGATGACAGCTGAGAGAGTTACCCATCTGAAAGAGCCTGGACGAATATGTTCAGAGGGCGTAGATGAATGATCGGTCTGAGGTCTCTGTTTTCTTCGATGGTAGGAAGAAAAATGAAATCCCTTTCCATATATTTCTTATTGGAAAAAGCATTTTTTCCTAAACAATTCCTTCACTTCGTTTTTCAAAAATCATAGCCTTTAATGTCTCTTTGGCATAGGCGTAGCGCAGAATCTGACGTTCATCGGCGGCGAGCGGTATAACGCAATAGTAACTCTTCTGCAGTTGTTTGAGAGTCCCATCGACCGAGGTTAATCGACCGACGCGGGGGAATAAACTTAGATGACCCTCCCACTGGGTCATAGTCGGTAGGAGTCAATGTTCTTCTCCTACTCGCGACACTTCTGGCGCCTTACGTCTGGAGTAGGAAAGAATAAACGTCTGTACGGTCTAGAGGCCTTATAGTTGGATTTCCTGTCCTTAGAGTTGTAGCCCGACTTCCGAAAAGGAACCTCTGTTCCTTCTGTAGGCAGGGAGAATAACAACAACAACAAAATTAAAAGATAAAAAACACAATCAGAATAAGAAAGGCGACAAATAATAAATAAAAGTAAAAAAAACAAGAGAAAAAAGAAACAGAAAAAGAAAAAAACAAAATAAAGAAAAAGAAAACGGAAAACAAACAGAAGGAAAAAACAACTACTGATTTCACCAAGGACAAAATAAAATAAACAGAACAGTACCCAAATGCTTACGCAACAAAAACGCTACAAACAAGTACAGAGCAACAAAAAAAAAAAAAAAATAACGTAAAACGAATTCAAAAAATACAAAAAAAAAAAAAGAAGAAGACACAAAAAAGAAAGAAAGAAATAGCAAAGAATAAAGAAAAAGAATATATAAAAACAAAAAAAACAAAACGGAGACAAACAACCGAAATAACACCATAAAAGAAACAAAAAAGAAAACAAAAAAAAAATCAAATTTAACAAAATATAAAAACAAAAAAAAAAAAAAATAAACTCAAAAAAAAAAACAAAAAAAAAGAAAAAACTACAAAACTCAAAAAAAAAAATAAAATAGGGAGCGGAGTTCCTTTGCGAGACAGCCACTAATAGAAGGTCTGTACTATACGTTCTAAAATGGAAGAACCTCTGGTTCTGGTAGACTTTGCAATTGTCAGCAGACTAAATCGTTCTGCTTCCTGAGAGGCTTAAACTAGACCACTGTCTCCCAAAAAAGAATCCTTTTTACCCTAGGAGCATTCAGGAGAACTTCTTGGCTGTAACCAATTCAAGCGTCAACTGAAGTCTTGCCTTTCAGAGCAAAATAATTGGAAGCATCATTTGTATAAAGCTCTAGTAGAAACGTGATGAAGATCTCTCTCACAGTATAAAGGCATCTCTCAATGGATTCACTAGACAGCTCTACATTAGGCTCCAATAAAGCATTCATAAGGATGCAAAAAAAAATGAGACAACAAGGCTACAATCGAAGTCAACATACAATTACGGGCAATGATATTCAAAGTTGAGCAAGATCAACATCCTTGCCTCATTCAGAATCATTTCTAGGAAGATCATTAGGTTCTAGATAGAACGACGGACACGGTGGTGGGCATGGTCTTGGCTTGCAAGGTTTTCTCATCAGACTTCATCGTATCCAGCATGGTCTGGGCACATAGGAGCTGGAAGAATCAAAATCTTCACATGTGGGGAAAGACCCAGGAATTCAAAGTCTGAGAAGGGGCGTCTTCTTCTGATAATCATGTCCATAATAGTACTTCTGCACCCTTATCAAAAGATTATCTCAATAGGCGTAATCGGGAATGATAGGTTTCACCACCTACTTCTTACAATGCTTAGCAGCTAGACCATAGGTCTGAAGACTAGAGTCTGAGAAGATATGCTAGAAATAAACTTTCAAACCTCGAGAACCAAAACGGGCAGCCAAAAAGGCGGCCGCCCCCCAGCAAATTGGGAGGAGGTACTGTAGGTCTTCGAATTTAGGTCAGGGAACGAGTAACATCGGAATAAGGAGCTCCATAACTCTGGGAAATTCTTTCAATTGCGTATCCTCAATCAAATCACAGCCTCTACCCAAGCAATCACCAGTGCGCTCTAGACGGGAAGTGCCTTTGACTGATGAGGCAATTTGAGCGGAGTAGCATCGCACGGTAGTAGTTGAAGTCGCTTAATGTCTTAACGTGGACCTGTATCACTAGGAGAATGACATCGAAGAAGGTTCTTTGTTACGATGCATCACTTGTAAGAGTGATGAGAGGATAGATCCCATCAATATAATCAGACGTAACAACTTCATGATTCAGTACACCATGGTCTGAAACAGACTTCTTTTCACAGTTCATAGATTTTCGAACTCTAGACTTAGGAGAAATCATCCCTTTAGGCCTTGATACAGAATAAGACTGACAGTCGGTTCAAATTCGATCTTTAACTGGAGGAAATATTAATAAAGAGGCACTGTCGTCTATACTATAGGAACGTTTCTGTCTAAGTTGAAAAAATCGCTAGGGAACAAGCCACTGCTTCTTCTCTACATGATCAGGGAAACTTGAGTTAATAGTCTATGAGAAGAATCTCCACTATGTTTTGAACCAGAAGATTCTTCCGATCATAGAAACTCGATCCTAGACGCGAAGAACTACCTGAAGGAAAGCCTCTAGATCTTCGATAGTCATGGCTAAGAGAATCTTAATGACTATTCTACTATTTGTGTGAGACTTGGTACGGCGTAGAGGAGAAGTATTTCTAAACCTAGAGCTCCCTGGCCGGAGAAACGTCGGCAGCGAGATGGGAACGTCTCTGAAGAAGACTATCTATTCCTCATGGTCTAAATTCGCATTTCTCTCAGTAGATCGTCCTCTACGGGACTATCATGGAGAATTGCGTAGGGACTGACGGACCCCTGGAAGGGAGCGATGTCAGAAGATACAGTAGATCGCTCCTTACTCCTTCCAATACCAGATGAATATACCGATGGAGAAGAACTCGTATTGGATCTACGAGACGGCTAGTCGATTTGACTGAACGGAAGGAGGACGGTGACCAAGGCGTGAAGAAGATAGGTGAAGACCCGACAGTTGGCCCGATGGAGAAGTGGTAGGTATAATTTTGAATTCGAAGAACTACGAAGGCGGCCCGACGGTTGAACGCGGAGGAAAAGTTGAATAATTCACACCCGGAGAAACCACGGAGGACGGCCAGAAAGTTAACTAGGTGGAAGGACTGGCGGACCGGAAACAACGTAATCTTGAGTCGAAAGTGGAAATTAAAATTCCCTAATCGTAATACACCTCTGCAGGAACAACACTAATTACTTCGAACCAAGGAGGAAAACTTCGGTCTTTCGATGAAAGAATATCTAACTCCGCAATCACCATAAAAAGTCTTTCCGGCCTTGACATAAACTCAGACCGGCGGTATACTATCGGTAACATAGGCGGCCCCTGCCGCAACATAAGAGTCATAGAAAGGGGACCGTAATACACGGGGCTCAAGTGGTGTAGAGATGATTATAGAATTATATCATATCATAAAATTACTTCTATAACATCACTTACGGGCACCCAGCCGCCGGAAAAGCCGCCAGACTTACGGATTACAACCTGGTACCATTATTCATAACCATATCCGCATAAATAAGTCTTAAAAAAGGCCGCTGGCTTTCACTGCCGCAAAGGGAGTCGCCTCAGTTCTAATCAAACTGCAAACATACGGACGCCGGTTGATGAGTGTTTAAGTTCACACACCGGATAAAAGTAGCCAGACTGATTCTAAGAATGTGAATTATCACTGGACTGAGGAAGAATTTCTATCGGCCGTGAGACCGAGAAGCCGTTAGATAATTGAGTGTATTGTTACGTCAATAGGCAAAGGATGGATTTCTTTTGACCCGTCTAGAGACGGCACAGTCGGGCTACTCAACCGTGATATTTTCCATTCCCCATGAATGGAAAGGAGTGGATAAGACCAGGCCAGTCGTAAGTAATTCACAATCCACTCGGATTACATAAATAAAAGGCCCTTATAATCTACAACTGACATGAGGTGGGGGACGGAACTTGACTATAACCTGGTCTAATAGCCTCTGTAAGCAACCGTAGAAATTAACGTCTGGAAGCTAGATCCAAGGTAGAACTTGAATGCTCTTGGAAGTAGTCTAGGTTGAGTGGTAGAGTTAGAAGCTTCACGGTGAACGAACGGAGGGAGAGCCCGGAACGGAGATGGAGACTGTCTTAGCCATGCTTGTCTCTTTAACTTCTTCCATATGCAAGTCCAATTCATCAAAGAATTTCAGGATCTCCAATTCTGTTTACCCTTGGTATATTACAAGGGTCTCTATCTTGAACAGCTTCGGCACTTCCACCACAGTTTCATGCGGGTCGTTAGTCTTTGTACGCGAAGGAGAAACTCTTACTCCAGAACATCTTTGAGGCGGCTCCTCATTCTCCAACTATCAAAGTAAAACATACTTGTAAAGGTGTTAGATACGATAGATGCCCCGCACCGAGAACGGGAGTGTCCAAAAGCGGTAGAGCAGAATAAGGTAAGAAGACAAGAAGGCGACAGAAACGAACAGGGCACCCCCCCCAAGATTTAGTAAAAAGTTGAGAATTCATCGGCACGAGTGGTCGTTAGCTGTGAGAAAACAAATGACATTGGTTTCACCCGCAAGGCTATAGACAAGGGCGAACAATAAATATAAAAATGAAGGGAGCAGCCACGAGGCACAGGGACAGATCCCCAAATGCCCTGCGGTCTAGTGCTGGACTACACCCACCCCCCCCCCCCCCCACCCCGTAGGGGAGTAAAAAAAAAAAAAATTTTAAATAAAAAAAAAAAAAAAAAAAAAAAACTGACCAAGGAATAAAAGCCCAATTACCACCCTGCAGTACGAGGCAGCGTCGAAAACAAATGGCACTTGAGGCTAGGGTGGCAAACCATGTGGAAGGGTAGAATACATCTAGATATCTGATACTTATGTTAAAAGCTTCCGCTCCACTCCTTAGAAATCTTCGAATTCCTTCCTTAGCAAAACTCTCCGGATTCGGGTCTAAAGAAAAACTCTCAAACTGCACCAACACATCGTCATCCAAAACTCCGACGACCCGTAGTAGAGGTAACCGATGTTTATCAGATATTAATACCTAAACAAATCGTCGATAAATCAGCGATAAAGGGGAAAATATTATGTTTAATTATCCCATTAAAAATTTTCACATGGTGCCCCCCAAGAGACACAAAAATGAGCAAAGGTTTCTGGATGCCAGTGACGTCACGGATGGGCATTACCGCTGCTAGCATGGGACCGCTACAAGGCATGGGCGCACCGACTTTTTTAAGGTGGGCAATAGTGGTTTGTTCAAGGTCCTGTTTGAGCACAAAAATGCACAAGTTGGATTCATTTCGTAATGTATATAATGGAGTAAAAATAGAATAATATAAACCCGCTAAACGGCCGGTCAAGGTGGTTTCACTAGCATGGCGCAGTGTAGGCTACATCCAGAGCTCTCCAGGTTGTCCTCCAGACATGCTCGCTGCTCGGCCCTCTGTAGATAAGGGGGGTTCTTATGCAAGAGGTGTTAATAGCTCATGACGTAGTAATTGCATACCTCTTATATTTTGACCACTGCAACTCGCAATCACTATTTTGTTATGCCTACTTTACCCTACCAATGCCGTCCATCCGCATGCGTTGTCGCAATCCTCGATGCCATCACAAACCAGTGCCTGATGATACATTCATCAGTGTCATTAGGACCTTGAAGTTCATTAGGGCCTGACACGGTGGTGGAACTGAATATTGTTTAAGAAAAACATTGATTGGTGTTAAGTGATAATCAGACTGCAATCACATAGCCACACTAGCAATCAGTGAGCAACCATTGCACATCACAAGGGTTAATCGTCTATTGCAGGTTTACCCTTTGTATAAAGCTCGCTTAATCTGATAATGTAGACAAAATATTATAGAAATTTGTGAATCAGGTTTGATTATTGACCCCATGTGTGCCGGCAACACAAAAATTGTGTCTGATCTGCACAGAGCGCCAGCAGGGTCACGAAAAAATTCGAGAGTAAAGCGGAGTGAACATAGCAATCAAAATATTATACGGTAAAATCTTTTCTTCAAGGCAAATGTTTTCCTATAGTTCTAAATGTATTCTTTTAAAGAAATGTTGTTCTGTAGGTAACCTATAAGTCAATATAAAATCAGTTGGTAGTGTAGTTTGTGGTGGCTGTTTGTAGGAGTTGTGGGGTGGCTGGTTGTAAGTTGGTATTGGTGGTGGTAGTTGTGATGGTGGTGGGTGGTGTAGTAGTTAGTGGTGCTGGTGGTGGTTGTAGTAGTTGTGGTGGTGGTGGTGGTTGTAGCTAGTTGGTGGTGGTGGTGGTTTTTAGTGGGCGTGGCTGGTTGTAGTAGTGTGGTTGTAGTAGTTGTGGTGGTGGTGGTGGTGTAGTGGGTGTGGTGGAGGTGGCGTTAGTTAGTGTAGTGAGGTGGTAACACCTCGGTAGTAGTTGTGGGGGTGGTGGGGTGTTGTAGTTGTTGTGGGTTGTAAGTTGTGGTTGTAGTAGTGAGGTGGTGTGGTGTAGTAGTTGTGTGTAGTAGTTGTGGTGGTTGTAGAGTTGCTGGTGGTGGTGTAGTGGTTGTGGTGGAGGTGAGGTGGCAGTAATGGTTGTGGTGTAGTGGTGGCTTGAGTAGGGTGGGTGTTGTAGTGTGGTTGGAGTACTGTGAGGTGGTTTTCGGTAGTGGGGTAGGTGAGGTGGGGTGGGGTGGAAGTAGTTGTGGTTGTAGGAGTTTGGTTGGGGTTGTAGTAGTGGGGGTGAGTGGTAGTAGGGGGGGTGTGGTTGTCGTGGGTGGGGTGGTGGTTAGTAGTGTGGTGGGGTGTAGGTGTGGCGGTAGTAGTTGTGTGGTAGTTGCGTTGTAGTCAGGCGGTGGTGTGGTTGTAGTGTTGTGGGTGGGTGTGGTGGTGCTTGGGGGGTGGTATGTCGTAGTTGGGGTGTTGGTTGATGGTAGTTGGTGGTGGTGGTTGTAGTTGTGGTGGATGTGGTAGGTGCTGTGTTGTTGTTGTGGTGTTGATTATGACTGCTTATGGTTTATTTTTACCTGGACAGAATCCATCAGGTACTACAGCTTCATCTTCCCCATCTGGACATCCTCCGTTGGTCACAGACTGCTCAAGGAGATGCCTTGACCAATGCCATAACACTTCACCTGTCTTGGGGTCGGACATGGGTCAAAAATCCGCTGTAAAATTTGTGTGCAAAAACAACCACAACAATGTTATTAGTCAGTCACCCGATAAATGTAAAGGATCATGAGAATGACACATGTTATCAGTAATGCAGAGGACATCAGATAATTACAGGTATGAGATTAATGAAAGGTCATCAGATCATGCGAGTCATCAGATAATGACCGTCATCGATAATGCAGGTAATCAGATATTTCACAGGCATCATAATAATGCAAGGGTCATCAGACAATGCAGAGGCTCATCACATTGATGACGTCAATCAGATCCTAAGACCACCCCAAGGTTTTGATAAATGTAACTCCATTTGATCCACTATAGGACTGTCAGTGATAATGCAATTGAGATAGAGGCCAACAGAGAAAGAGGTCAAAACACTTAGAAAACTTAACAAATTTCTGTTACAAAGACCTAGGATTTGCAAACTAGGCTAGAAAGATAGTGATTTCAACATTCTCCACAGTTGTATGCCTGGAATTTGAGTATGGTAGGGCATGATGGGGGGAAAGTTGAAATTGGGGTCATGACTTCCTATTTGCTTCCTATTTGTCTGTATTTGTTTTTCATACCCCTATAATTTTGCAGTTATTTGAGATTTGTTATTGTTTATTGTGGTCATTTGGGAATCCATCTCAAAAACCACTGACCTAAGACTAGGCTTGTTTGGACTCATTTGAATACATTTTCCATGCTGATTCCAAATATGGTAAAAAAAATGCATAATTTTGACCATTTTAAATGTACAAAATTTATTATTTTAAGAAAATCCTAACACCTGAAACCCACACCAAATGCAGTGTATCATTACTGACTGCAAACAGACATGAACAAAATTGGGATCTCAATCTTTTTTAAATGACTGTGCTTAAATGTAATGTAATTAAAGTAATACTTCTTAGCATGTCCGCATGTCATTAGTAATGGCTTGTGGTGGTGTCAGGATTTATTCAACTGAGTAAGCTGATCCGGGGCCGTGTGTATGCACGATACGGACGCTCCTAACATTAAAGGAATTGATTTTCAACAAACAAATTTTTTTTTTTCTCTATGCAAATTTTTCAAAAACTTATTCAAACAAAAGTGTAAAATTATGCATAAAATTTACTTTTTGCACAATTTCGAATATAAGGCTGTTTTGATGATGAATGTTTTCAGTCATCCAGTAGTAGTAAATAATTTGATATATTGAATCAAATACTGAAACTTGCATGTTTTGCAACTTGCTATGTTGCGACCAATACCACCGGTCTTCATCAGACAACCGACCCTTTGCGGGAGAGATGACTAGAAACACTGCCAAAGAGGCAGGGGGGTAGGACATGCCAACCTAACAGCAACAGAATGACATCAACTTCCGACGTAACCCGAGTGCTAGTCTTATTCAAAGACTTAACGGTAGGAGGGCGCACTTACGCATATCGACCGGTCACACACAGACTTGACTAAAGACTATGCCTGGTCAAGAATATTTAAATCTTAATGACCGTTATTGGAAATTCTATTACCTTTACTGCCCATTATTCAAAAGTGCGCTCTTTGATTGGTTAGTTTACTGCCCATTATTCTACGATAATGGGTCGCATTTATGCCCTAGTGCGTGATGCAAAGCGAACATTCTTTTCAGCACGTGTCACCATCACTATAGGCGCACACGCTAACCTTTACGTGGAGGAAACAGGGTGCGCGCTATAAAGACGTAAACAACGGGTACATTTTTAGTAAGAAATTGCCATTTTTTCTGATATTATTTCATTTATTTGGGTAATAGAATAGAAATAAGGGTGCGATGTCCATGTTTATGCTGAAATCAATGTAAAAATCCTCTGGCAGTAAACACATTTGAATAATGGGTCTCCTCGGCTTCGCCTCGCCATTATTCAGTTTTGTATTACGTGACTCAAACCACATTCTTGCATAAACATGAACATCTTACCATTTTATTTCTTAATTGCACTGTTTTGCAGTGGGGATAATCCACTAATCTCGACAGATTTTGACGTCATATTTTTTCTAAATTATCATAATATTACTAAGATCTTTTGAACTAAGGTTTAAGACTGATTTTGTAATGTCACTGAGACAGAGACCGTTCATAGTAAATGCACGTAGCCGTTCCCAAATACCGTTTAGAAATCCCCAATGCCCAACTTGAGCAGGTTGCTAGTCATCTCTCTTGTGCCCAATCCAACAAAGGGTCAGTTGCCTGATGAAGACCGGTATCACCAGTAGCACGTAAGCAACAGGCGGTGGCGGCCAAGCATCATTCATTATGTAACTCACCAAAATGTCCAAAGAAAACAAGGCGGTGTCGAAACCACAAAAGGGTCCCCGCTTGTTGCGGTTAGTTAAAGGAGGGGAAAGGCGCCATTAACTTAAAGATCACAGGGAGGATTGTGATGGAATCCAGAGGGCTTCTACCATAGCGTTCAATACCTTTGGATGACCCAGATGAACTTGAAAAAACCGGTATCAAAGTTGATAACTACCAAGTTCATGACATATGACCATTTGTAGTTGTTTGACCTTGGATGGCCCCACATGACATTGAGTGAAATGACCTTCAAATTTTCACACTGAATATTGACCACAACCTCCAAGTCTAATGACCATACAACGATGTTGCAGAGTGAGGGGATTGCCCGGTTTTACTTTACCTCTTCTTTGGCCTCGGATATGACCCCCAGATGACCCAGAAAGACCTTGAAAAAATTAGCACATCATGTTGACTGGCCACCAGATTTCATGACCATACACAATACCTATTGATTTGACCTGGAATGACCATGTTTGTGACCTTGAAATGACCTTATTTTCAGCATGAAGGTTGGACCGCACCCACCAAGTTTATCATCCTACCACATGGTTTAGGGATTTGACCTTGTGATGACCCCACATAACCTTGAATGAAACCTTCCAAAAGTTTTGGCAACCGAATGTTGAGCACACCACCAAGTTTCATCATATCCTACCCATGTTTAGGATTTGACCTTGAATTACCTCAATGACCTTGAAATGACCTTCCAAAATTTTTGAAGCACCGCACTTTTGAGCACACCCACCAAGTTTCATATCCTACCACATGTTTCGGGATTTGACCTTGAATGACTCATATGACCTTGAATGACTTCAAAATTGTTTGCACCGAATGTTGAGCATCCCCCAAGTTTTATCATTCTACAACCACATGTTTTATGGAATTTGACCTTGAATGACCCATATTCCCTTGAAATGACCTTCAACCTTTTTTGGCACCGAATGTTGAGCACACCCACCAAGTTTCATTATCCTACCAGCATGTTTAGGGATTGACCTTGATGACCTCATATGACCTTGAAATGACCTTCAAAATTTTTGCCTGCACCGAATGTTTGAGGCACACCCACCAAGTTTCATCATCTACCACATTGACAAGTTTAATGCAATTTTGGACGCACATTTGACCTTTGACGCCCATGGCACATGACCCATCTCCGAACTCATCCGCCGCTACTTAAAGCACTATCAGTGGATTTGCTAAATCAGAAAAATCGAAAAAATCATCGAAAAATCAGATTTTTGCATGTATGAAACAAGTAACCGGGTTTTTTTAATCCAACATACCCTGCAAATGGAAGACCACGAGCAACCTAATAAGCAGAATCGAATTTTTTAGTCATTACTGTCCGTTCGGACACCTTACTACAACACTAATTGAATGGGGATCTGTATCTTGGAACACTCCTTTTTCTTCCTTTTCTGTCATTCTTCAAATTGAAAAGGTAACTTTGAGAATTCTACAGACTTATCCTTCACTTTGATGTATTCCGTGAATTCAAATATTTTTGCAAATCACTGAATAGTGGTCTTTTAATTACATCCATGGTGGCAAAAGATGGACAACCACACTTGCTTCGATCAAAGCCTACCGTGTTGACAAGTGTAATTATAGCATTTAGCCCTTATTTTGCCCATTATTTTGACCTCATTTGACCTTGGACCCATTGACCCACTTTGGATCCCACCCAAGGCCTACTCGAGATACATCAATGTTGCGAAGAAGGACACCCACACTTGCTTCCAAAGATATCGCGTGGGACGCACACACGGACGCCAGAGAGAATTTCTATAGTCCCCCTTCGCCAACAAAAGTTGGCGGGGGGCACAATACCGCAAAACCGAGTGCAAACCACACACTAATTTGGGTGCTTTGATGGTGTCGATTCATGGTGTTCCTTATTGACCCACATACGACCTCGTCCTCAATTCGTTATTCATGCAACAAAAAATCAGAAATAACCCTTTCCAGTGGAGTTGATTCATCAACGCCAATGGCGTTTCGAATAAGAAAATATCGCCTGATAACATATACAAAAAAAAATCAGAATGTTTTTCAAGATTTCGCTTTTACGTGTTAAACCAATAGCGGACGTCTGAAATTGCGGGCTTTCTTGGCCGTTCCCCTGCGTAGTAAGTGCAAAACAGGTAAGTTCCAGGTTTATTAATATATCAAATTATAAGGCGTAATTGATAAGTCCTTTTCATAGATTTAGTATTTATAACAGTGGATATAAAGAAACAATCTACCTGTGCCTCTGCCCTACCCTATTTTGCAATGGTCTGTCGGCCAATACAACAATGTTGTTTACCCCTACTACTAGCAAATATCCTCATTAACAGAGATGGAGACCTAAGAAGGCACCGTCACTAAAAGTTGCATTGTCCTCCCCATCATATATCCACATCTTCTTTAGAAAAATGGACAGCATCAGACCCCTGCAGAGATGACTCGTTTCTGTGGCGTGGCTGATACACAATACCTACCAAAGACTCTTCCTGAAATTTAGGAACAGTGATGAAAGTATGCAGTACATTATTACGAAGAAAAGTTTACCAGTTTGGTTCCATGTAAAATACATCTTGGTCCCCAATTATTTATGTTTTCTCCCCCCCCACACACACACAGCTGTTTGACCCTGTGCAAATTGTCTCTTTTATTTAGAACATTTTAGAAGAGGGAACAATTTTGACAACTAATATAGAGAGACGTGCAAGAGCTATTAACTCACTGTAAAAATCAGACAATCCATGCGGGAATCTTGCCATATGGCCTACAAAGGTTTATTTCTATGTTATAGCGCACTCTGATATGCCCATTTCCATAGAAAGACGTGTAAAAAAACTCGATTTTAGAAAAATCAACCAAATTTAAACAGGATGTGTTAGGGAATAAGAAAATACGAAATTCAGGTTGTCAACGTGTGTCGTCGTTGATATATTTTTGTTGTATTTTGGTTTTATAAAAATGAGGGACTAGTAACAGCGTGCCAAAAAAATTAATGATATGGTGCCAATTCTGCATTTTATGAACAGACCATGATCTTATCAGACTCCATTTTTAACCCTATCATCCGTGTTTTTTTTTGTTTCCTAGCCTATCTTCTGAGAGGAGGTAGGGGTAAAGGAATAGTATAAGCATCTCGGATTCTACCTGGGGACCCTGGCATATAGTGGCATACCAAGAACCCATGAGCAGGATGGCAAGCCACCGGGGTGTCTCTCTGGCCCCGGCCCCATGATTTTCATCATGCCCATATGTGTGTTGTGCAATGACGTCATCCCATCTTTTGGTCTAATGCATTTTCTCTTCCCTCGCCTCAACTCATTGGAGTTTTAGCAAGTTTGGTCGCAATAGGGTTAATGTTGCTAAAAAGAGTTCCCCCATTTCAAGAAAAAAAAATCTTTAGCTACAACACCAAATTAAACCATCTTCATCGCATTTGTGAGCAAAAATTTAGGGTCAGGACTTCTTAAAACTCATCATCCTAAAAATACAATTCCAAGTTGGGTCTTTGGGTAATTCCGTGACCGTGGAGAACAGAGCATCTTTCTCAGTGGATTTGTCTTCTAGGAAGGGTAATGAACAAATTTTAGGCGGGGGTGCCCCTCGCGAAAGTGTGGGCTGAATCCAGATGGGGAAAATTCATAATACAAGGGGTCCAAATGACAATGCTTGGATTGCTGTAAAAAGGTAACCAAAGGTGTTCCATCTTTTCCAAGGATTAAAACAGGTATAAGTTTTGTACTACCTACAGGTAATTGGTTACGCGAGTTATAAGCAAAAAATTTGTCAATGTCAAAGGTCATCATCAAATGTTAAATCCGTATATTGCAAAAGCACACCGATTTCTTCAAACATGGTCTCAAATTGTTAACCTTTCCACCGGGATTGCGCAAAAAGTAGTTGACACTCTCGTTTGTATTTTGTTTATCAGATAATGACAAACAAGGTCAACGCATTGATGAAACCTCTCTCATTGGATCCTCTCTCCGATTTTAAAAATAATGTAGATGGTGGCCAAATGTTTTGGTTGGCATCCTCTGAGGAAGACAACAATTTGAGCCATTTTTCGAAGAAATCGGAGGGCAATTTTATGATTAACCTTCGTGATGGACCTTTGACATTTGACGATTTTTGTTATTATATCTCCTAACCATCCTTTGTAAGTAGTAGCAAACTATAAACCTTTTTTAATCCTCGGTACCAGAAGACGAAAACTTGTTAACCTTTTTTTACAGCATCCAAGCATTTTTTTAATTTTGACCCGTTTAATATATTCCCCCTCCTGGATTCAACCTCCGCACTTTCACTAGGGGCACCCCCGCTAATTTGTTCATTAGCCTTCATAGAAGACAAATGCCACTGAAAATGAGCTCTGCTCTCCACGGTCCCAGAATTGCTCCAAATGACCCAACTATCATGTTGAGAGCAATAAAAGTACTCATTTTGTGTAATAAAGCAAGAATAAACCAAAATATAACAAGTGAATCAGTTTGGGTCACATTTTGTTTTGTTTCAGGGTTTTTTTTGCACATAAGCTTAAGATCCACACAGAATCTGTAAAAACTTGCTCCACCCACATTATTTAGAGGAAATTGGACCAAATTTGTGTAGAAAAGTTTTGAAATTTTTTAGCTTCTATTGAGAAAAAATTTGAGAGACCTATTTCCAACATATTTGTGTGAGTACCCCAGGGGTTATTAACCTTTGTACACAAAACACACCACACACACCACATACCAAGTAATCTCTATATATCGATCTGTAAGCAGATGACATAAAAAAGAAAAGACGGCTAATTTGGAAAAAAAATTAACTATTTAAAAAACACAACAGCAAAAATCATTTTACCAATTGCACCAAACTTCTGCAATCTCAAATCTACCATTCGTATGCCAAACACTCGTGTGTTCTCCCAGCACATAGGTGGCGCAAAAACAGGCCTGTAGATGAGAGTCTGAGCCTTCGATACAGTTTAGGTCACCGAAATATAATGGGAAGTCCAAAGGAAAAAATAGTCTGGAAGACTCTATTTCAACATGGGATACACGGTTGGGCACTGAAGCAGTGGTTCTGTAAAACAACAAGACAAAACAAAAAGATAATGGGAAGTCCAAAGGGAAATAGTTGACAAGACTATATATTCAACTAGGAAAATGTTGGGCACTGAAGCAGTTGTTCTGTTAACACAAAAGACAAACACAAATATATGGGGAAGTCCAAGGAAATAGTTCTGGAAGGACTATATTCAAAATAGGAATCATGTGGGCACGAAGCAGTTGTTCTGTATAAACAAAAGACCAACAAAAACAAATATAATGGGAAGGAAAAGGAAAATAGTCTGAAAGACTATATTCAACATAGGAAACATGTGGGCACTGAAGCAGTTGTTCGGTAAAACAAAAAGACCAAAACAAAATATAATGGGAATAAGTCCAAAGGACAAATAGTCTGAAAGATATATCAAATAGGAACATGTTGGGCACTGAAGAGTGGTTCTGTAAAACAAAAAGACAAAACAAAATAAATGGGAAGTCCAAAGGAAAATAGTCTGAAAACTATATTCAACATAGGAACATTGTTGGGCACTGAAGCAAAGTGGTTCGGTAAAACAAAACAGACACCAAAACAAAAGATAATGGAAGTCCAAAGGCAAATAGTTGAAAAGGCCTATATTCAACATAGGAACATGTTGGGCACTGAAGCGTGGTTCTGTCTAAAACAAAAAGACAAAAAAAATATAATGGGAAGTCCAAAGGGAAATAGTCTGAAAGACTATATTCAACATAGGAAACATGTTGGGCATGAAGCAGTTGATTTGTAAAAACAAAAAGACAAAACAAAATATAATGGGAAGGCCAATAGAAATAGTCTGGAAGACTATATTCAACATAGGAACATGTTGGGCCGGAAGAGTTGTCTGTAAAACAAAAAGAGCAAAACAAAATATAATGGGAAGTCCAAAGGGAAATGAGTCTGGAAGACTATATTAAACATAGGGAGAACAGGTTGGGCACTGAAGACAGTTGTTCTGTAAAACAAAAAGACAAAACAAAATATAATGGGAAGTCCAAAGAAAATAGTCTGGAAGACTATCAACAATAGGAAAACTGTGGGCATGAAAGCAGTGTCTGTAAAACAAACATGACAACAAAATATAATGGGAAGTCCAAAAGAAAAATAGTCTGGAAGACTATATTCAACATAGGAACATGTTGGGCACTGAAGCAGTTGTCTGTAAAACAAAAAAGGACAAAACAAAAGATAATTGGAAGTCCAAAAGAAAGTCTGGAAGGACTATATTCACATAGGACACATGTTGGGCACTGAAGCAGTTGTTCTGTAAAACAAAAAGACAAAACAAAATCTGCAAAGCAATGCGATGTCATGCCCTCGCAGGGCAGTTGTTTCCATAACTGTTACGTGGCAATGGACAAAATAGTTTGACTATTTTGCAAGTTCCAGAATGTACGAGATGCTTATTTCACGTAAGTATAATCTATTGTTATAAGTTATTAACAACAAATTCGTGAAATATTAAAATACTTGAAAAAATTATAAAAGATTATAAAGTCCATGTTTGCAATATTCACAATGGAATTCACTTTATAGCCAGATTAGTCCTGTACAAAATGGTGGTAGTCCAACAAGGTGGGACTTATTTTTCCTTGTTTACATTCCACATGGAATGAGAATTGAACCCAATCCAAGGCAGAGTTGTTTGCCTCTTTTGCATTTTATGGGTAGTTTTATGGAAAATATAGGTAGAAGAAACTAACTCTCAATTTTAGTATGTAAAAATACAATCAACATACAGACTGTCCCCAAAAAAAACTATACAATCAAAGATTAATTATTTTGGCCAAAAATTTAAGATCATATCAATTGGAGTTTTACTGATGATTTTTAGGAGTGTGCCAGCTTTCATGAGATTTTTAGTTGGTGCTTTGTAATGCTTGTTGTTTTTTGTAATTTGGGGGTCTGGTTCAGTGTCATGGCTAATTATCCGAGAAAGTTGAAGAAAACCTGTGGGGCCAGTTTCGGCTATCCTGATATTAACCAAAGTTGCCATTGGAAATCGATCTTCAAGGACATTCTTATTGAAATTAAAATAAAAAGTTGGTATAAAGTGCTGCTTATTGGGATATAACATAATTTATACTTGAAATGTCGCAAATGCTAATAAAGATGTAGAATTACGAAATACAATTCCAAACAGTCTTGGTGTCTCAGCTTTACTCTCAGGTTTCAGCAGAAGGTAGAATCCTAAAAAAAAAAACACCCTTGTTGAACAGTAAAACAGAGGAGCCTTTGAACAACAACCATCCTTTCCTTTATTGCTCTTTGTGACACTGCTTTCCTCATCATATCCTCCATGGCATCTGAGGCAGTGTGAATAGGGGAAGGGTACAGTGTCCACCCACATTAGAGCGTTGTCCCACATTTGTCCCAACAGGATTTGGAGACTGTTACTTAGTGTTCAGCAGTCAAATTCCCCAAAATCCAAGAATTTCATGAATATTGTCCCCCTGAGAGTAAGACCCTCATTTCACCCACAACAAAATAATTTATGGTGCTTTCACTGAAAAATTAATATATTGATAAGGGATTATTGATCTGATTAGTGATTAGTGATGCAACTTCTTTTGGTGAAAAGGATTTAATCTCACAATGACGCTACAAGCCTTATACCTTTTAGTTCTTGGACCTTCAGGTGAAACTGTCCAAAGTGGTCTTTTATACTTTGTGTTCAATGACAATATTCTCCGTAGAGTCCATTTCAAATTGGATGGAAATAAAAGCGGGATGTAGCGTAGGATCTTGTCTAACAAATAAAGTTCAAATATCTGCAAAAAATGCAGAGGTTATATTTCATATTTTTACTTTGATGTTTTTATAGTTTTTATTGGGGACAGGTCTCTGTACATTTCAAGTTACAAGGAGTAAAAAAATAAATTTCAGACCCTTGATCGTGCTTGCTTAGTACTTTTTTATAAATGTTAATTAAAGCACATTCCAAGTACAGATCAAGTACATGTCACTGTGTACTTGTTTATTTTACAAGGGGGTTGACACAATTTCATTGTACATTTTGAAATATCATGTTTAATGGCATACGGGTGAGTGTATGTACAGATCAAACCATTTTAGGGGAAGCCTAAACACAAGCAGGAATTAGCAAACAAAAAGCCATTGCTATAAATTTGACTTCAATATTGTTTAAAAAGCAAACAAGACGGTTTACTGTTGAAAACCGGAAAAACTATGGTTCTATTTTTAAAATAATGGTAATCCTAATCATAACCCTTACCACAACCTTTATCCATCTGTAGCACACCAGATATATTGATTTCAAGCTATGACCAGCTAACAATTACCCAATTGAAGTTCAAAATGTGGCCAACAGCACATTTTTTCACAATACCTGAAGTGCTAACCAGCTCCAAGAAAAGATCAATAAATCCTTGTTATAATAATAATCCTTTTTTACCTGGAGGAACATAGTTAAAAATTTTCAGTTATACCCTTGTCGATACTGAATTCCAGCACTCAATTTTATTGATATCAGTGATAGGCTTACCCTTTCAATACTATGTCTTTATCAATAGTGAGATGCCAGTGGGATCCTTTTCATATGCCTGGTCTAGAAGATCATCAATATCATTGTTGAAAGTCGGACAAGGGACAGAATGGTAGATGTTCACTGTGAAGATGAGACTGCCAGACTGGAATTGCTGATGCACAGTCGCGTGTGCACTTGAAGCAGTTCCGAATGCTTGAGTCATCTGGGGGATTACAATACTAACAGCCAGTTTGACTAACAAAGCTGAGATGAGACAGTTTAGGGTGATTGCGATAGCAAATGTAAAACCATGTGGACACTATAAGCATACCATTTGTATACTGTTGTCGTGGGAATGCAAGAAGAGGTGCAAAGGTAAGGATTCTTCCTGCGCCATTTGTCAGAAAATTACCATTAAACATACCATAAGACACGTCTTTCATCAATGGCTCTTGAAATGTTCTTTGGGTAACACAATCTTTCAAAGCCACTTACTCAAGAAGAAATTATTGTTAGATTTTCAAAATAAAGTGGACCTCATTTAAGAAATAAAAGGGCAAGATTTTCCCATTTATGTAAGGAATGTGTACTGGAGGCAAGTAAAACACAATAATGGGCGAGCAAGCCGAGCCCATTAATTCAAATGTTTTTACTGCGAAGGACAACATTATTCGAATAACCACGGACATCGCCACCCTTTATTCTATTCTATTAACTAAGAAAGTAAAAATAATACTCAAAAAACTGTCCAGTTTCTTACGAAAAACGTACAATTGTTTAGGCTTTAGAGCGCGGGCTTTGTCTTCTCCGCGTAAATCTTAGCGTGTGCGCTTATAGGGATGGTGGCCACCGCCAACAAGAATGGCGCTTTGCATCACGCTTTAGAGCGTAATCGCACCCTTATTGCAGAATAATGGGCAGAAAAAAACCAATTCAAAGAGGTGTTTTGAAAATGGGCAGTAAGAGGATAGAAATAAAAGTTTTAGGTCGAACTAATCTCCCATTTTAAGATAACATACTCCACTACAGACGGTCCCCAAAAAACTAACAATCAACGATTAATTATTTGCCACAACTTTAGATCATATCAACTGGCGTTTTACTGATGCTGTTTAGATGTTCCAGCTTCATGAGATGTTAGTTGGTGTAATTTGGGGGTCCGGTTCAGGAGATATGGCTAATTATCCGAGACAGGTGAAAAACCTGTGGGCCAGTTTTCGCTACCTGATATTAACAAGTTCCATCGGGAAATCATCTTCAAGACATTTCCTTTGCACATTAAAATAAAGTTGTATAAGTGCTGCTTCTTGTGATATAACATAAAATAACTTTATTATGTCGCAATTGCTATAAATACATGTGTACATTAACACGAATAATGCCAAACGTCTGTTGTCTCAGCCTTTATGCTCCAGGTTTCAGCAGAAGGTAGAATCCTAAAAACACCTTGTTGAAAGTAAACATAGACCTTTTGAACACACCATCCTTTCCTTTATTGCCTTTGTTGAACCACTGCTTTCCTCATCATATTCCTCACTGCAGCTTGGAGGAAGTGTGAATGGAGGGTGATATGTCCACCCACATTAGAGCGTGTCCACACATTTGTTCCCTCACAGACTTTGTAGACTGTTACTTATTTCAGCAGTACAAATTCCCCAAATTTACATGACTTTCATGATTATTGTCCCCTGAAGGGAGCCCATCATTTCACCCACAACAATAATGTCTGGTGATTTCACTGAAAATAATATATTGATTAGTGATTAATTGATCTGATTAGTGATTCGTGATCTGGCAATAGTCTTTTGCTTTGAAAGGATTAATCTCACAATAAGCTACCCGCCTTATACCTTTAGTTTCTTGGACTTCAGTGAAACTGGCCAAGTGGTATTTTATCCTTTGTGTTCAACTGACATTATCTCCCGCTTAGGTCCATCAAATTGGATTGAATAAAGCAGGATTAGCGTAGCTCTGGTCTAACAAATAAAGTCAAAATTCTGGCAAAATGCAGAGTTTTATATTTCATATCTTTTTAGTTGATTGTATAGGTTTTTTATGGGACAGTCCGTACTTTCAGGAATCACAGGAGTCAAAAATAATTTGCAAGTACCCTGATCGTTCTTGCGAGGACTTTTTTTATAAAATGTTACCTAAAGCACATTCCAAGTACAATCAGTACTTTCCTGTTGTACTGTTATTTGACCAAGGGTGCCACAATTTTTGCATAAGTTACATTTTGAATATTTCATGTTTTTTGGCATCCTGGGTGCGCTGGTATTACGATCAACCGATATTTAGTGGGCGCCTAACACAGCAGGCATTAGCAAAACACAAGCCATTGCTATAAAATTGACTTCATAATTTTTTAAAAAGCAACAAGACGGTTTCTGTTGAAACCGTAAAGAACTATGGGTCTGATTTTAAAATAATGGTAATCCTAATCTAACCCTTACAACCTTTATCCCCTCCCTAGTAGCACACCAGAGAATTGATTTTCACGCTATGAGCCAGCTAACAATTACCATTGAAGTTCAAATGAATGTTGCCAAAATGCCCATTTTTCCACTACCTGCCATGTCTAACCACTCCAGAAAAGATCAATAAATCCTTGTTTATAATATAATCCCTTTTTACCTGGAAACAATATTAAAAAAGTTCAGTTCATAGCCTTTTGTCGATACTGAACTTCCAGCACTCAATTTTATTGATATCGTGATAGCTTACCCTTTTTCAATCTAATATTCTCTGTATCAAATAGTGAAGAGGCCAGGGCTCCTTTTTCATATTGCTGGTCTAGAAGAGCATCAATATCATCTGTTGACAATCCGGACAGGACAGAATGTAGATGTTCACTGTGACGATGAGACTGAAACTGGACATTGCTGATGCTCATTCTCTTGCGCACTTTTAAGCAGTTCCGCATTGCTTGAGTCAATCTGGGGGATTACAATAATAACAACCTAGTTTGGACTCCAAGCTATGATGATACCAGCGTGCGGGTGATTTCGCTAGCAAAATGTAAAACCATAGTGACACTATAGCATTCCATTGTAAGACTGTTTTCAGTGGGAATGCAGAAAGTTTGCAAATGTAATCGCTGCCATTTGTCCCAGAATTTCCATTAAACTCCATAGCACAGTCTTTCATCAATAGCTCTTTAAATGGTTCTTTGGGTAACACATCTTTTCAAAAGCCACTTACTCAAGTAAAGAAATTATTGTAGAATTTCAAAAATAAGTGAGACCTCATTGTAGAAATAACGGGCAAGCTGTTCATGTTTTATGTAAGAATGTGCGTCGAGGCAAGTAAAACATCAATAATTGGGCGAGCAAAAGCCGAGACCCAGTAGTCAATGTTTTTTTACTGCCGGAGACACCTTATTCGCACAAACACGGACATCGCACCCTTTATTTTCTATTCGATTACCGGAAGAAGTAAAATAATCCCAAAAAACGGTCAAACATTTCTTACTAAAAACGTATTAGTTGTTTACGTCTTTAGATAGCGCGATTTAAATGTTAGCGTGTGCGCTTATAGTAATGGTGCACGCGCCAAAAAGAATGGTCCTTTGCATCACTCTTTAGTAGCGTAGTCGCGACCCATTTATGCAGAATATGGCAGTAACAACCAAATCAAAGAGCGTGTATTTTTTTGAATAAATTGATCATTAGATGTAGTTTTATAAGAAATCAAAATTGGGTGTCCGTGGGCTGTCCAGTCACCATAGAGGTCCTAGGAATTCATTTTACTGCAAATGGTAGAAAAGTTTTAAAGTACTCATACAATGTATGTAATAGCTAGTAAATAAATGTGGACATCAATACAGTTGTTTCAACATTTAAAAGGTCCATGGCCCGATCGCCTAATAGCCGCGTCCCCAGAAGCTCCAGTTTCTTCCGGAAAGTTGTCAACTTTTGCTATCAGGAGAGCTACTATTTTCTCATTACCCACTGTGAAATCTTAAGAGCTCAAAGGATGTTTGGTTTGGAAGTTATCGGCGAAAATGTGCCCCATTTTGGTCGCCCAGTAATAATTTCACCCGATGACTCTATGGGATATGCAAAATCACGTTTTAGACTCGCGTCAACGAATTGAAATATCGTCGCGAAACTTTAGAGATTTGGTGTTTTGGAGTGAAGGCAATCTATCAAGATGAAAACTGCATAGCCTTAAAGCGATTTATTGTATAATCTATCGGCACAATATAATTAACATTAATCCCTAAATAAAACGTACCAGATGGTTTTCATGGCCATTGATATTCCTTGCGACAAATCCAGATTATCCGACCATTATACAACTCTACAGCAATCATGGAGCTACCATGTTTATTCCCTGTGGTATATTTACAACTAAACATGCAATACCGAAACGAGCCAGCGACAATATATCCCATACGCGCATATATCACGTGCAAGTTTGCCACAAGCCTCATCTTTTGAACTTCGTTAGCACCCAAAGGATAGGAGCGAAGTTCGTTTAGAGTTTTTATGAAAAAAAACTACACTTTTTAAAACCTCAGATATTTGAGAAAATGTTAGCAAGGGGGGTTTAATATCTTTTGTGATTACCACGGTTTTCTCTTGGCTAACCACTCACACTCCTGCAAAGTGGACCATTTGAAAAGGGGCGCGTAATATTTAGTTTTATCGCAGGTCACACTGTGAATCACTGATCGCTATACAATGGATTGGCTATACACACAGTAATTGTATATTAGATGATGGGCAAACGGCGAGCTCTTGGTCTATCGAACACAATTTCCAGAGACACCTGTTTTAACAGAATTTTGTATCCCGGGAGTTGCACGTTTTAGAGACATGCTCATCCCATACGCGCAAATAAACTCACGGATTTGGCTGATTCTGTAGTCTTATGTCACTTATCCCCATTTCATGGTAACAATTTTTGTATAAATGACCGGCTCTTAACCCCTGCTTGGGCTCTTTTTTGGATGCCCAATATGGCCATCAGTGCGTCAATTTACGAAGCCCAGGTTTTCCAATCCATTGTATAGAGATCAGTGTTCAAACCCCCTACTGCGCGGTTCAGCATCTACGTACTCTTTCAATGTACCGAGTAGGGCTTCTTTGTATGATGTAGGAGTTTTCCTATTTTCTTTTAAAAACATATTTTTCCGACTCCCAGTCTCATTTTAATAAAATTTAAGGCCCAATCTATGCCATTTTGATAAATTTAATATATTTTAAAGGAAACGTCAATGTACAAGCTGTGTTCTTCTATTCCAGGGGAAAAGTACGAGATGGTCCTTTCATACAAGCCAGAACTTGACTAACCACCGACAATCTTTCAATTGGTGTGAAAGACTCAACATGCTTTGTGGCACAACTGATATCGTCAAGAATCAACGTGTGCGTCTTCCTTAATCGTCTACTGCTCGAAGTTGCGCTGAAAGCTGTTTTCTTCGCAAGGATCTCCAATGGCCATGCAAACATCAGTACGTAATATTTAGGGATATTTCATTCTATATGTGCCGATAATATTACCAAAAATTACCTTTAGGTGGCCTGTGAATCAGGAACATTCGTCAAATGGAACAGTTTTTAGTTTTTTTTTTTCATGTTTAAAAAACGCATTTAACATGTTTCTTTCCAGATATTTTACACAGAATCCTATATATATTTATTTTTTGCCTCATATTTGTTCATTTTAAATTAAAAAAAAACGCGTGTTTTTTTGTTTTTAAAAATCACATGAGCTGACTGCAAAAGGGCGGGTAATTTCGCGTATTAAGCATACGCTCTGTGCTAGTCGCGGCGACAGATGTCAGGCGCATCTAACGCCTTGAATGCATGATTCGATATGACGCACCACCCTGTAACTTGTATGCATTGTACAATGGTTGCCCCTTGATTGCTTTTGCAAACAGAATGGCATTTTAAATTTGCACGATTTGAGCCTCATACATTGTTGAATTATTGATCATAAGTATCAATTACAATTTGACTGGTGCAGAAGCATGTTGAAAATAGAGATGAACGCTTGTGGTATTAGAATAAGCTAGATTTTGTAGCGAAATGGGACAAGTTTGGACCAAAGGGCGATTTTCCTCTGTGGCACTTTCGGCGATAATTCCGTGATTTTCGGTTCCCAGTTTCTCGAAATCCTCTCAGCACCAGGTAAGAAATGAAACGCATCGCATAATAGAGAATACAAATCTAGGTTCGGTATTTTTTTAGTTTTTTCATGTTTGGTTAAAAATCGTGATTTATGTCAACCTTGAACTCTTGGCGTTGTTCCAAAATGAAACACGCGGTTTTTTTGGTTGTTTTGGCAATAATTTGATACCTAGTGCAGAATTTGAAACAATGGGGAAATACCAAACCTAGAACTAATGACTCTGGAATACAAAACGACAAGTGCACATTTTTATAGAAAAAATACATTTCTATATGTTTTTATAGGAACCACAAAAAGGAAGTGAAAATCTCCATTTTGTGATTTTCTCAAAATACTATTTTGGGGAAAAATACCTTGCTCATCTTTTGGAGTCCTTGAGTATTTCTTCTCAATATGTACCTTTTATATATGTTGAGAACAACAATTAAGAAGTACGGCAAAAACAGTTCCTTTAAATTCCTGACTTCACAGCCATCCTTAAATTCGGGCCATCCCCCTTTAAGATTTTTATTTTTTGGATGTTTCATTTCAAGTATCAGGATGAAAACACCAGCAAATATTCCATTAAATGTTGTTATTTTGAACTTACTTCCTTTGAAACTGCAAAAATAAGTCATTCTTTATTACAGTACTGGAGAAATAATGCATTCTATAATCACTGCACACATAACAACACTTCAGTTTTTATTTGGCCCTAAAAAGTGGGCCAAACTTGTATAAGAGATTAGCACCAAGTGGATTTGACAGTCTTCTTATCATTACAGACCATTGTAACGAATGCATCTTTGCCAGTAAGACAGATTCTGTAAACTAAATTTGTACCATGGACACAATCTCTTTTGTAATGGCAACAAAGGCCTAGTCTCCCACATGGCCGGGGATTAACCATCACCCCCTTTTTGGGAAATATATGCAAGGAGTCTCACGGAATTTGAAATCTACTATAGTCATCCTAATACAGGGCAGCACGCATATGTATCACATTGCAGCTATTCCACTTGCGGCCTTCTTGCCACTCACAGATATATATGATGTGACAAGCAAAATGCGTCAGAATCGCAAATATTGAAGCTTTTGAGATATAGCTAAACCCAGGAGAGATTTCTTTGTTTTCCTATTGTTTTTGCACCCTTCAACGATCTATCTTGGTAAATAATTGGTCCTAAAAGACCATGAAAGAGTGATTAAAACAGTGAATTTATTTACCTTTACAAAAAACAAATTTAACAATAATAAACAAGCGCCCCTTCACCCTCCTCTCCCTCCCCGCTTCTTCACCCCGCACTTTCATTTCCCCCCACGTCTCAAACATCCCATCCCCCCCCTGAAGGCAGGCTAACGCCACCCGACATGGCATGACAAGCAAGCCAGCTGTAGAACTCAGAACGCAGTCGGACAGGTTACCGCGTGGATTGTCGCAAAAGTACCCGAGCATAGGACGAACCCAATTACGAACAAAATAAGACGCAAGAACGGAGCAAACAATCACCGAAAAAGCAATGCTCCTAATCGACAAGGCGAGCTCATTACATCAAAGAGAAAGGAAGCAAGGAGAGACCCAACACAATACGAAGGACTAGAGACCAGAGCGTAGACTCAGACACAAAATAAAGGAGCGGGGGGCGGGGGCAAGAAAAAAAAGTAGAGGCGGGAATCGGGACAGCAAAGGAGCTTTAGAGCAAAAAAAAAAAAGAAGGAGGCGGAACGAGACGATGGAGAGGGGGAAAAACGTCAGAAGCACCGAGAAAGAAAGAGAACCGGTAGTCAAGAAAAATAACAAGCGTGGGGAAGCAGGACAACAAGAAAGAGACGAGGACGAGAGGGACGTCACAAACGAAAAACGTTACGGAAAAAGACAACACAAAAAAGATTGAATAAGAAAGACGATAAAAAAACCATAAAGTGAGAGAGAAAGCGGAGCAGTAGCGAAAGAGAGAATTAGAGGGAAGAGCAGGGCGGTAAAGCTAGGGCGCAAAAGAAGAGGGAAGAATGAAGAAAAGAAAACTACGAGGAAAAAAAACAGCGAAAAGTCGAAAGCGGACGAAGGAACAAAGAGAAAAATCGCGAAAAGACGAAAACAAAAAGAAACCGAAAATGGAGGAAACATATGAGAACCCTAATCAAAGAAACCACACAACTAAACGTTACAGGACAAATCTGGGAACGAAAAGAAAGGAACGGGAGTGATGCTCTGGTGGAGACAGCAGGGAGAGAAGGTTGTTTCAGCTAACAAGGGACGGATGAGATGGAAGAGAGGCCAAGTCAGTAAACCTGAAGCAGGTGAAAAGGACAAGGGCAAATGGAATGGGAAAGAGCCATCGCTTAAGGAAGTGGGGTGATCGGAGAAGGGCATGCGGAGGCGGAGGGAGGTGGTAAGTAGAACAGAAAGCCGACGAATAACGTATCGGAGAACAAAGAAGAAGAAATATAATTTATCGGTCCTTTCCCACCATCCTTACCACGCGCAAATCTTTCTTGGGGACTTTCGCAAAATTGTAGCTTTTACATTCTCATAATCTACATGCAAAAGTAAATGGAATCTGACCGACTTCAGACTCATTTTGCTTGATCGGCATCACATATGGAGATACGTGCAAGTGTCTCACAAAATAATCACTACTAGGGTCTCACACTGTTTTACCCCCATGCAACTTGGGTCTCTTTTATTTTTAGAGCATTTTAAGCAATGGCGACACCTTTTGACGAACTCTGTAAGTGCGGGACTGCAAGAGCTAAGACCTCCGCAAAAATCACATAAATTCCATTGCGTGAATCTGCCATATAGGCCTACAAAGTCATAAATTTGTATGTATACTGACGCCTCTCTTATGCCTATTTCCCATAGAAATACGGTAGAACTAATCTTTTCTTAAAAAATCATGATGTGCCTGCAATAAATTTCATAAATGTACCATATGTGTTGTGAATATAATGACTCCAAATTAGTCGGCAAAAGTGTGTCGCCATTTGATATTTTTTTGTTTTATTCGCCTTTTTCATATAATGAGACTTTCAAAATCAGCTTGGTTACGACATACCACATGGTCACAGAGAACTATACTATTTGGGGGCTACAACCCGCCCCCCCCCCAAAAAAAAACCCCAACATGTTCACGACTGTGGCAAGACTGAAGAGGACTTCAGTTTAAATATGTGGAAGCTGCATTTCCAAAGGTTATTATGATGTAATTAGCCAATCAGAAGAGCTGTATGAAAGACAGATATAATACTCAGGGGGTTAGCAGCTGGATGACGAAGAATTTTAGAAAAATAGCGATACCTCTACGAGGAAAGAGGAAAGATCAAGTTGCACCTACTATGCATTATGGCTGGTATTCTGAAAGGGAGTCTTTAGACCTGGGTTTAAACCAGGGTTAGTCCTACAGGAGTGGACTTTTTTCTTTCCAAAGTACTCCAAAACTGTGCTGTAACAGGTGAGAAAATTCCTCATGGATAGGCCAGCATGGCCCATTCATGAGAAATTTTCTCATCTGTTATATTTAACTTTCAAAGTAATTTGAAAGAAAAAAGGTCCATGCATGTAGGACTAACCCTAGTTTAAACCCAGGATTAAATTTAGACTCCCATTCAGAACACCAGCCTATGTGTTTTAACAGAATAAAGCACACGATATAGCATAGGAGTGAAGGGAATCATAGAGTTATGCCTCAAATTCTTATGGCTGGTATTCTGAAAAGGAAGGCTAACTTTATAGGTCTGGGTTTAAACCAGGGTTAGTCCTACATGGATGGACCTTTTTTCCTTTCAAAATACAGTGATTATTAAATGTGACAGGTGAGAAAATTCCTCATGGATAAGCCAGAATGGCTCATCCATGAGGAATTTTCTCACCTGTTACAGTGCTTTTTAACACTTACTGTGCTCAAGTGATCGAGATCTCGATCAATACATGTGGCAGGTATTATAAAATGCTGCCTTTGTGTGCATTAGAGGTGTTAAGAAAAAAGGTCCACTCATGTAGGACTAATTACAACTCCCTTCCAGAGTACCAGCTACAAAAAACAAAAGCTACATTATGTTGTTGATTTCCCTTTCTTTTCCTGCATAATAAAGATTGCACAGTAAATAAGAGAATATTGCACATGCAGACTTTGAAATCAATTCAGACTTCCAATCAAACTTCTAAAGACTTCAGTAAGTGCTGCTAAAAGCATTAAAGCGACATAATGGCATAAAAAAATATTCAGACATAATGAAAAGAACCCTTACTGAAATCACTTCCACAAATTTGAAAACAATTTGGATGTTTACATTCTGTAAAAACAGTAAAACAGGAAAAGTTCCAGAGGGGGAGGTGGCAGTTCGTGGCAATTTCTGGAAAAAAGATGCTGAAATTACTGCCAGCATTTACCAAACTTGAAAAGCATGCTGTCATCAGCTCACAGACCATTGCTATTGTATATGTGCTAATCTCGGCTAATCCATCTTTCACTTGCCAGATCAATATCTTACTACAAGCCTAAAGTACAATGCCTGAATCCTGGTCTGAATGCTTTTGAATTGTGTCACAATTAAAATATGCTAGATACACTGTAAATTCTGTCAGGGATGTCAACACCTTTGTTTTCTGTTCCAGAAATTGCCACGAACTGCCACCTTCCCCTCTGGAACTCTTCCTGTTTTAACTGTTTATACAGAATGTAAACATCCAAATTGTTTTCAAACTTGTGGAAGTGATTTCAGTAAGGGTCCTTTTCATTATGTCTGAATATTTTTTTATGCCATTATGTCGCTTTAACCATTCATATTTCTTTCAACCCGCATGCTCGCAATGAATGAAAATCTCCCCAGGTTGATTTGTGACCCCCCCCCCCTTATTTGATAGAGCATTGCCTTTGTTCGGGACCACATATACCATTCCAAAATGGTTGTTTTGTTTAGCAGCAACAGATTTGATTAAAATTGCAATCCTGAATGAAAAAGAATGCCCAGGGCTACAACCTTTCAAAATATTGGATTACAACACCTCATAGCCTAGGATAAGAGGATGGATGTTTAATAACCAAGTAGCCAGTATAGAGCATAAGAGTTCAATAAGGCATAAAAAATATGTTTGTTTGGCATAACAGAGAAAAAATATCAGGGTCGGTCGGTCGGTCAGATTTTTTATTTATTTTTTTTAAAGATCTTCTCAATGTTTTACTCTAAAATGAATACAAGATGCTACTATTTAAAGCTTTTTTAATGACATAGCAAGGATCTTTTATTTTACTTGTTGTAGTTGCTTTGTTGTCTTGTTTTGTTATTTTTTTGTCTTTGTGTTGGTAAAAAAAAATATTTTTTTTAAAATTTGTGGATGAAAATAATGGGTCGGTCAGCAGAATATTTTTTTTATTTGTGCTAATTTGCATAAAAAACTTTCGAAGTCGGCAGGTTTTTTTTAGGGTCGGTCGGGTTACGCCAAACAAACATTTTTTTATGCCTAAACCAGGTGGCCATCTCACTCTATCATTTCAATGATCTTATGACAATTGAGAGAGCTGCCAACCCCTCAAGAAAATGTGTAAAATTATCACTTGATACTTTGATAACCATTTCAGATATCATCGATGTACACTCTTACCCAATCACACACTTGCTGTTCCAATTCTTGATACTCCGATGAAGATGGATTATTATATGCCTCTTCAAACTCTGCTGTTTCATTGTTTATTTTTGTGATAGGGACAACTATCTCAAATGCTGCTGAAGTAGGGTAATCATTTACTGTAAATATAGAACATACAAATGTTATGTCAGCTACAGATGTAATTCATGTTGATGAGTATGGCTAGCAGAACCACAGGTGTTGCCTACTTTTAGAATACATATTTCCTTCACTCTTATTTTATAACTTGACCTCAGATGACCTTTGACCACGTTCCCATGTTGCATGTAAGGCCCATGTATGACTCAAGTTTGGTTGCAATTGGACTTCAACTTTTCAAATTATGCCAATTTGATGTTTTGAGTCCATTTTATAATTTGACCTCATATGACCTTTGAGCTTGGCATGTGACCCTTGACCTCATTATCATATGAAGTTTCCCCAAGGGGCATCTATGATCCAAGTTCTGCAGCAATTGGACTTTTACTTCTCGAATGAAAACAATTTGAAGTTTTCAGCCTATTTTATAACTTGATCTCATATGATCTTTGACCATATTCGTACGAAGGTTCCCAAGGGGCATCAATGATCCAAGTTTTGAAGCAATTGGACTTTTACTTCTCTAATGAGGCCAATTTGATATTTTCAGCCCATTTTATAACTTCACCTTATATGACCTTTGATCTTGGTAAGTGACCCTTGACCTAATTACCATATGGAGGTTCCAAAGGGGCATCTATGACCCATTTTCTGTAGCAATTGTAATTTTACTTATTAAGTGAGGAAACTTTCTCCAAAACTTTAACCTTTAAAAACATGTGCAGACAGCTCACACGGTCAGACAGAATTGAGGATTGGTAAGGCGCCTCTTGCAAATATCCTTGCAGGCAACACAACAAGACTGTGAGTTACAATATCAGAGCTTGATTTGAAACTACTTGGTACTCTAGATTGGTAAACATGAGTAGAAAATACAATTTCTTTCCAGTTCACACTATCAAAGGCCTTTGAGAAGTCTAAAAAGACCATGCATGTTCATCTCTTGAAGAGACTCATTTCTTCAATGATTCTTATAGCACAATCTGTGGTAGGGTAGGTCTATTTCTACAGAATTCATTTTTGTTCCTTCTAAGAATGGGCTTGATGTGTGGAGTTCGGTGCTTAGTAAAATTATCACTGAAATTATTTTTCTTACTTTTTCCTCTATTTTGCTCACCAGGTTAATACCAAATAAAACAATGGCAACAATTTCCATAAAATTAAGGGTGTTTTAGTTTGTTTGTACTTCATTTTTCAAGTGTAATTAGAAATATTTGTGTCTTGATATATACATGCACATTTTTATGCAATGATTATTTTAATGAACTACTTACTAAATGTAAAAGAGTACAAATTTATTCCCGAAATAGTCAAATTCATTGAAATGAGTGAAATTCCACTGTTTGATTGAGATTGAAATTGTCACTCGTTTTACATTTAGAGAGAAGCTTTAATTTTCTTACTTATGGGAGTCTCACAGTAGTCTCCTTCATAGTCATCAGGACACCTAAAACAAAAGAAAATAAGGGTCTTAGTCCTATCAAATGCTAGAGTCTACCATATTTTTTTTAACAAGTAGATAAGTAAATTTCGCAATGCATAATTCATGTCATTGTTGGATATCTAGATTAGAACCATTTCCTTGTTAAGAGAAATTATGCCTCTGCATATTAATAGAATGTCAGATATTGGTACCTAGTTTGTATAACCTAATGTCGCTGGGCCAACGGTCTAATACGGCAGCATGGGCTGACATCACAAAGCTTCATCGCTTCATGTTGCAGACAAGTTGTGCACATTAGTAAAGAAGCTCACTGGGCCACCAGATCGTAATGTTACTATATGGCCTTCTTTTGAAGTATGCGGTCAGGTCAGGTTAGGTTCCTTTGAGGGCCTGTTACTGGTATCCTGGTAACCAGTACTACCTGACCCAGGGCCGAGTTGTCGGCGGCTTGTATTTAAGGGTGGAATATGATGCATGAACATGGACTTACAAATTGTACCCTAAACAAATACTTCCTCTGACTAAAAAACATACCCTAATCAAGTATTTTTGTCTATTTTGGCTACCCTAAACAAGTAAGCAATGCATTGTGTCATTAATATACCCTTACTTTCTTGCTTTGCTTTACTTCTGATTGACAGTATTTTAAAGATTTTGGAAAAACTCAATTTGTAAGAAAAATCATGTTTGCTAGCATTTGTAAAACTTGCACAGGATGTAGACATTAGAATAAATAATCCAAATCACTTGTAGAAACAGCATATCGCTATGATATTATTCAATTCAGTGTGTGTGAACCACTGACAATAGTCGCATACATCGAATCCATCAATACATTCCAACAATGTGCACCAGTATTGTTCAGAGAGTTTGATTTGGGAAAAAAATTGCATATGGTCTTAACTCAACAGAATAAATAATTACGGAGATGGAATGTTCCAAACATTTTAATTTTTCGACATAATAATGTAATTTTAGGTTATTTGTTTCATTCTCAGTATTAAGTATATAGAAGAACATTTTAAACATATAAAAATAATATAAAAATACAGCATTTAACAAACGCATGTGTCATCTGTAGTCTGTCAATGCAGTTTGTGATGAAGCCAAAGGTCACATGAGGTCACCAAGGTCACCAACATGTGGATCACTACCCAAAGTCCATTGTATGCAAGTGTAATGACAGAGGCAATTACAATTAGTAGGTTGTTAACATTTGGTCAGACATTTGACCCAAGACACACTACCAAATCAATCCTTATGTGCCCTCTTGCAGATGACACAAAAATACCAGCAACATCAAGAAAGAACTAGAACTCTGAAACCACAAATGACATTAAATTAAACCAAGAAAAGCATTATAAACAGGTCCTTTGTGAATGCTGGTGTTGCAGTGGAAGATGTTAATATGGATGTAAAAATGCTTCTCAGTGATAATCTTAATATACTTAACACTTACTGACAATATGCAGAGCCATCATCGCCTGCTGTACAGTTGCCTGAATTGCAGTTGGTGCCATTACATGGATCGTCTGGATAACAGGTAATAAAATGCAGAAAAATTTGGAATTAAGATGGTTTTGGCTCAAATCATTGGATAGATACAGAGCCCTTGATGCCCTGAGATGGGCACTCCGTGCACGAGCTTGCTCGGCACGATGACTTTACTTTTTACTTTTGAAGACACTATCAGTGATCCACCCGAAAGAGTCAAAATATTTTAAATTTGCAGAGAAAAATCTTTAAAAGATAGATGAAGAAGTCTGTAGAAGTTTCTCATAAGGTTAGTTTTCCCAACAAAACATTGAACGAAAAAGGAAGAAAACCAGCAATCGAGGAGGAGGGAGGAGATCGGACCAAGGTCAAACATCAGCTTAACCTCACTACAGAAAAGGTTGGACCCTTGGTAGTTAGTATGGACCTCATACATCAATGCGAGGTAGTAGTACTCTCAAAATTGTGGTTCACTTTTTTCAATGAGGGGTCAATTAAGTTTACACAGGGGTCAAATTTTTTGAACTGCTTCAATCATGTGAAATGTCTGACCATATTGTACGTTTAGTGATAAGGATTCAAAAAGGTATAGTGTGTTACAATATAGGAAATTGGTTGGGGAGTGAGGGGGTAAAAAATGGAGAAGGAAAAGTGTGGGGAAAAAGGGGGCAAGGAGGTGACGGTGGAAGTGGGTCAAATATTAATGAAGTGTTTGCTCAAATTTTGGTAAATAATTAAAAAAAATGAAAGAAAGAATTGTTCTCTAGCTTACTGTGTCAAAATAAGGAAGGAATTAGTTTGTACATCTCAAGGCATAGCTAGTTACCAGTTATGCGACAAAATAGGTAATAGGGCAACACTAATCCAATTGGTGTTTACCTTCTTTGACCCTTCTCTCCGTAAGTAACAATTTAACATAAGTTAAAACTATACTTTTTAAGAGTCCTCGTACTTCAGACAATAATTTGCAAGTATTTTTAAAATATAATCAGGGTTAACTTTAAGGGGGACCCCCTTGTACAATGAGTGGAACATTTGGGTTTAACAGGGTGTGGGAAGGGGGTGGTCCAACTGACCGAGAACACACAATACCAGAAGAGAGTCCAGACGGATGACCGGGGAGAACAGCCACTTTATGAAGCGGGGGGCTCTTCCTCAGCATTTTTCACTTTCATTCCGTTCGGCTTACTCGAGCGACATCCTGTGACGGTACTGCTTCGGATATGTGAGCGATTATATTATAAAGGAGTTGCCGTATCGGTGAATTTTCTGCCCATAGGAGGGAGCTTGGAAGGGGAAAAGCCGGGAAAAAGTGCGGGCGGCCGAAAATGGCTGGCTTCTTGTACCCCACCATCCTCTTTGCGCTTTAGCCTTGACCGTGCTCTAGCCGCCTACGTAGTTTTATTAAATTGGCCCCTAATTGAAAAAGGCGAAACTCGTATTGACGCGTGCGGGAAAAAATGTCCCCCGCGCCGAATGTCGCGATTCACTAACATGCGATTAAATGCATACAACACCCACCCCGCCCCAATTACCTCACACAAAACCCCACCCCCTCCCCACACCCCGCCACACCCCACCCCCTCCCCAACACCCGCAAACACCCACCCACTCCCCAAAAGCCCACCATCCCCAAATCCAGGCAACACCCCACCCCCTCCTAACACCCCTCAACACCCCAATCCCCTCAACACCCCAATCCCCGCAACCCCCCACCCCACCCCCACACCAATACCCCGTAACACGCCTTCTCATTGTTTTAAACAACGCCACTCCCACCCTCCCCAACACCCCACACACCATCACCCCCAACACCCCGCAAACACCCCCTCAAACAAAGGCAATGCCCTCCCAACAACATGCACCCCCCACCTCTCCCCCCAACACCCTGCAACACAACATTCCCCCCCAACACCTGCAACACCCCACCCCCTCCCCATCATCCCTCAACACCACCCCTTTCCCAACCACCTGCAACACCCCACCCCTCCACAAAAATCCGCCAACCCCAACCCCCGCCCCAACACTCCACAACACCCAACCCCCTCCCCAAACACCCCCGACACCCCACCCCATCCCCTATAGCCATAGTAGTCTATGTGCGAAGGAATTGATATCGACGTACGTTTCAGAGATACAGCAATTATGCATATTTAATTAGATCATTGGCATACATGCTACGCATACATATATCAAATACTTCATATGGCAAATACCCGATGGCATAGTCGTCTCATTATTTAGCGACGGAATTTGCATATCTGACGTACCGTTTCAGAGATACAGCAATTAGGCATAATTAATTATTCTCATTGCATACCTACGCCGCATATAATCACATCCTTCATATTGCAAAAAGATGTGGTCCCATGTATTCTATATCCAGCGCAGGAATTTTGAGTATCCGATGTACCGTTGAAAAATTTTAGCAATTACGTGATTTTGTGCAGAGGTAATTAGCTCTTGCATACTCAATTTGCCCGAGATACGCCCAGCAATCTAATCGGTTGAGAACTCTTCAGCCCGCTTCTTCCACCAATTAAAGCAATGATATTGCCCTTACAGAATTCCAGATAACTTGTACAAAGGCCTTTGCAGGAAGATTGTTCATAAATTATGCAAATAGATACTTAATTAGCATATTTTACGACCCATTCTGTCAGCTCAAGAACATCTTCAACCCGCTTCGTCCACCATGGGATCATTGGTCGCCCTTACGGAAAACTCCAGATAAATAGTGTTCAACATGGGTTAGTTTTTATCACGGATGGACGACCGGACAGACGATGCTCATTTCACAGTCCCCGTTCCGAATGGCGTTCGGCAGGACTAAAAAGCATGATTACCCAATCATTTGTACTCGTCAGTACTACCTACTAGCACACATAGCGGATGTGTAGAGGGTGCCTTCTATACTCAACTACCAGAAGTGTTAAACCTTTTCTGTAGTGTGGGGCTGGGGTAAACGGAAACTGCCTTAAAGAGGCCCCTATGCCCTATCTTTGTTCTCATCTAAATGTCAAAAAATATTGACACCATTTCAATATGTGCTGCCTCCATGTGTAGTAATGTGTCTGTACAAACCCAGTAATAACCCACCTAAAATTATCCGACTTTTGGCCTTATTAGGTAATAATAATTAATATATAAACCATCGGTTATTATCTCGTGCGTAGCCCGTAGGCAACATTGCCCCTCCCAGATTGACACTAACACTACCCAAACTAATCAAACAGAAACAATGCAACTCAAGCAGCAGCTTAACTATAAGACCATGTGGCAACATCCAAACAATACTAACAAAAACCAAAGAAACAAGAATTGAGAGCTTTCATGGTTCCTTTGACCATATCAAATGAACCATGAAGAGAGTGGTAGTTCTGAGTTTAACCAATATCACTTATACAAATTAAATCAAGAATTGAGTATCTTGAATAAATCCAGCAAGTTGCCCCACCGAGATTTGAAACCGGGAGCCTTGGGGCCAAAGGTAAGCTCCCTAACCATTAGACAAATGCCACACTCTATCTAAAAAAGGTTTTGGCTTTTGTTCTATACTTTTGGGTATGTTAGGGTACACTAAAATGTAAAATTAGCAAAAATCAGATTTTAGAGATTTTTCGATTTTCTGGTTTGAAGGCAAGACTCACTGATAGTGCTTTACCTTTTCATTAAATATGCTAAAAAGGGTACTTCAAGAGGAGGGGAGAGAGGAAGGGAGAGAAGAAGAGGGGTAAGAGACAGTCAATAAACAGCTTAAGACCAACAGACCAAGTTAGAAAAAATACTGACATCCCTCTTTACATTGAGTTCTGGATGTTTATTGAAAAGTGTTTTTTTTTTAAAATATTAAAAGAAAAATACGATTATTAAGTATCATTTTATTATTTACTTATAATGTTAAAACTTACATACACAACCAGGATAAAAAACCAAAAATATGGCAATGTGATTTGTCCTGTTTTGACATCAACAAGACTTGATTACAACCAAATTTGCCTACTGGACAGTGGGAGGTAGAGAGAGAGAGGAGAGAAGGAGTGGAGGAAAATGGTAATACTTTAGAGATGAATAAAGAAATCAAGAGGCACAGACAGAAACAAAACAAGCAATTCTCCACCAGAGGTGTTTTTGCACTCAATCCCTAATGCCAATGCAATGTGCCTATACGGTACTAAACCAATGTCGTACTTGGGGATGGATAAAAAGTGTTCTTGAAATGTAAGAACCACATTTCCATGATATGCTATAAAAATTCATAAGTTACTAGCTACTTTTGAGGGCTTAAAATTAGTGTGTTAAAAGTCGTGTGTGATCACATGACCTTGTTGAGGTGAAAATTTCAGCAAAACTAGTGATTGTGGGGTTGACTGAATACACCCTCTGCTTTCTCAACCATATTCACACAAGAGTCGCCGTCATAGTTTGGTGGGCAGCTGCAATAGAGAAAAACAGATCATTTAAAAACCCTTTTTAGTTGCAAGGTCTTTATTTATACAGTCAGATCAAAACAACCAATAAAAAATAGACCAGAGAATTGTCCTTTGAAAAGGACGTCTATATCATGCGGAAAATGATTGCAGTTGTTGAAAATATGGCATTTGAAGATAATGTACCAAAATCTGTTACTCGACATATAACAGGATTTGTTAACATACTGTCCCCACTGTAATATTTTATACTCAGCAAAGATTCTGAGCTGGATCTGGAAACAGATCTGAAACAGTTGAGGTTGGGGTAGGATCTTTGACCCTACACGACCTTTGATCTCGAAATCTTTGATTTTTGTGACATATTAGAATGTTCATACGGATCATTCAGTCAAATGTCAGCTCTCGGGAGAATTTTGGAAATGTGACCTTTGACCTCTTAATGACCTTTGATTCGAAATATTTTTAGCATGATTAGAATGTCATAAGGATCTTTCAGTTCAAATTTCAAGCTCTGATAGAGCCCATTATTTAGAAAAATTTGACCTTGGACTGTTAATGACATTTGACTCGGATAATATTCACATGTTTAGAATGTCATAAGGATCATTTTCTGTCACGTTAAGAGCAATAGGAAGGCATTTGAAACAATTTGACCTTTGACCCCTTAATGACCTTTGACCTCGAAAATATAATCAAACATGTGTAAATGTCAGTAAAATTCGATTAATCAGAGCAGTTTTAAAATTACCTTTGACCTCTTGACCTTTGACCTCACAAAAATTTCAACATGTTTAGGAATGTCATAGGATAATTTCAGTTTTAAAATTTAGCTCAATTTGACCATTTTAAAAATTTGAACTGTGCCTGACGACCTCCAGGTACTTGTATGGATTATAACATTTGACATCTGTGCAAGGAGCATCAATGTAGTACCTTGCATATTGCAGATATGATTTTTTAAAAGATATTTGAAATCGGGCCCGGAAATGCCCCTTAAATGACATTGAATCGTCATTTCATTAAGTAAACTTTGGAGGGTTTCAAAGTACACCACAAACAGGAGTCACATGTTATTTACATGTCTACTCTGTAAAAAGAGCCCGGTAGCAGTGTTTCTTAGTTGAAAATTCAGGTGATTGACCCTTGCTGACCCAAAGACCGTGATCAAAATTTCATAAGCGCACATTAGTAGGGGGTTAGTCAACCCAGCTACACTCACACACCTAAAGGGGTACATTGATATCAATAATCTGTAGGAGATAGTAGCGTTTGACGTTTTGACAGGAAGGAGAGAACAAGAAGAAGACGACGACGACGAAGACAGTCGACTTGTGTAATGTGTTTGATTTTTGGTGACCGAGAGCTATATAAACGAAATGTGTACCCATTCGGCGATATGCGAAAACTGATGGGGCATGAAGCATTGCTTAGACAGCAATACTTTATGTTCACGCCTTGGTACACACATCTCTTGTTAATTGGGGTATGGTCGTGCCAGACTAGTCAATAATCCTTTGAATGTAAGCAATTGAAAGCCGACTCAACAGCTCGAAGGAGTTACAAGGGAACGATCCGAATAATACGTAAACCCCCTAAAATGAAACACAGTAACATCTATTGATAAAGTAAGGTTCCCCATGTCACGGCAACTCCATAAACCAATCCCTCACGGCTCTAAGAGAAGTCCCGCAAACAGATCTATATATCAATTGTGATTTTTGACAATAAGTTGATTTAATCTTTTCTTCGAAGTTAATGCGAGCTACTGTTGGACATAGAAATCCTAGCTCTTACAGACCCAATGCTACAGGAATTGGGTCAGGGTAACCATTCAAGCACGAATACGAACCCCCCACCCTATTTTGTACAAATTTCCCCCTACCTCTGCTCAGATGACCTTGATCCACTATCTGTGTACAAGCCATGTGGGGGATAGATTGGGGGTCCTTGTGACGCAATCTGGCGTTTCTAGCTCTTGAATTGCAGGAGAAGTAGGGTTTTCTAGATTTTGGACAAAAAAATTAATATTTCTCTTGACATGACCTTGAACCCAAATCTGTGTACATGCCATAGGGGCCCTGGTCTAGTGGTTCTTCTGACCAATTTTCGACTCAATCGGACAAACCGTTCGGCACTAGAAGCATTTTAAGCAAGGTACAAACAAAGAAGAAGAAGAAGAAGTGGGAAACCTGGAAACGACAATATATCATGCGGCTACTCCGCATGATATAAATACATATAATTATACAGACGATGCTATAAATAACCTTTGTCTGAAGTTAGCATGGAGGTTACAGCTTTTCTGAAGACATTAGTGGTGCAAACAGGAAGGGGGGTGAGCCTCTCACTCAGGACCATTCCCCCAATGCCACCAAATGAAATGATAAATATATAAAAGATGGACAAATAGGAAATCATAACTACACAGCAAGATTCCTACTTGCAGTGTAACCCAGAGCTTATGCTACTCCATGTGTACTCTAAGCGAAAATATATAATATATGTGACCAAAATGATAAATAATGGAAAAAAATTACTAAAATAATCATACAGATCTCAAAATTCATTTGCATGAGAGTACCCACGCAGGTACTTCCGCATGGGGTGACTAGTTGTAACGCCATCTCAGATTTCTCAAAACGCCCAAGGGTGCCAAGGTGGCACCCTGCAGATCCTAATTCTACACACCCTTATCTATCACGTTCAGCAAAAAAATTGTGTTTATACTCAACTTTATGGTCAGGCCATAACTTGGACCATATCTCTCTGACTACAGGCAAGATAGAGTATAGCATGTGATACCAAAAATGGTTCTAAGCCTTTTAATCAAAGGCAGCACTCAAGTCAAGCAATTATGAGCAAGACAGCCTTATTATTTGCATCCAAAGCTTGAAGGATGTGATTTCTAACCTGGAGAAGGGCAGTCTCAGAGGAATGGTGAGCTTTGTATGCAGATTGAAAAGGCTCACCAAGATTAATTTAAAGGGGGGTGGCCTGTTTTAAAGCAATATTAGCACATTTTTGAAGAGCGCCCCCAATTTTCAAAATTTGATATTTTTGCACAGTTACGTTGGCAATTGTCTAGGAAACTATACCTGCGAACGAGAATGCTAAAAAATGCGTATTTATCACAAAATAAGCGATTTTGTAATTAGAATTGGGATCCCAGATTGGACTTAACGGCAGAGATGGAAATGCTACGTTTACGTCCGTCCATGATGAAATAGTGCCACCTCGAGAAAATAACCTCTAACTTGGCTTGCCTGAACTATTAAAACAACTAATGGATAAGCGTAGACACGTACATGGCGCTATTAACCGGCTATTTCACATTGGAAGGCCGTTTCCAGCAGCCGTTGTATTATTATCGGGGATCCCCGATAATAATTATTCTAGTACAAAATTCCTTCGTTTGTGAGTGACACATAGACATTTTCGAGCTTAACCATTCACAGGTATAGTTTACTAGCCAACCAATGCAATCGTGTAAAAATCTCCAAATTTTTGAAAAATTGGGGGTGCTCTTCAAAAAAATGTGCTAATATTGCTTTAATTATGTGATGTTTTCATCTTGATCACCTTGACTCCAAAACCCCACATGTAAGTTTTGTGCTGATATTTCAATTGTTTTAATGTGAGAGCTAAAAATGTGATTTTGTAAACCGCCATAGAGTACTGTGTACACTTAATATTGTTCAACCAAAATGGGGCACATTCTTGCTCATAACATCCAAACTAAACATCTTTTAGCCCTAGGATTTCACAGGATAAATGAGAAAAATAGTAGCTTTCTGTATACCAAAATATTAAAATCAAAATTGCCTTGATGGCACATGCACCAGGCTTCTTATGAGGGTACAGAACTTCTTAAAACAGATTTACGGAGACATTCACAGCTATTTGAAAGTCTCATTTATTATGATAAAACAAGAATAAAACAAAAAATATCAACGGCGACACTTTTGACAACGTATTTGGAGTATTTATGCTACTAACTACATCCTGTGTAAATTTGATGAAATTTCATTGCGGGCAAATTATGATTTTTCATAAAAATCTAGTTTTACACGTCTTTCTAAGGGAAATAGGCATATAGAGGGCGCTATAACATACAAATTATGACCATTGTAGGCCTATATGGCAAGATTCCCGCAATGGATTTTTTTGATTTTTGCGGAGGTCATAGCTCTTGCATGTCCCTACTTATATCAGTTGTCAAAATTGTGTCGCCATTGCTTAAAATTGCTCTAAAAATAAAAGAGACAATTTGCATGGGGTCAAACAGCTGTACATTCCTCCCATCTCAGCTCCTGTTGCTCAATGAAGAGTCCACTTTGCTGGCCACTGCTATCACGCAATGTGCATACTTGCAGCCAACGGAAAAAATGGATGAGATGGGTACGCTCTCATTATCACCACAAAAACTTAAAATTCAAACCAAAAGATTTTTAAGGTGGGCAGCAAATATTGGTCTTGGACCAATCCTCAACCTCTTGACTGTGTACCGGCCGCTCTACACACTAGGCCAACAAGTTTCACACTAACTTACCAGTTAAAGATTACAACTTTCAGAATTTTCTCTCAAATCTCAGGATGTATCTTATGTTAATTGAATCCCATAGACAAGCAAGTGCACAGCTAAACATTGTAATTTGAAGGGGGGAGGGGGAGGAACGAAACTTAGAGGAGGCTGATAATTTGTTCACACTTTTATGCAGTAACATTTATTGACATAAATATAGATTGCTGTGATTTGTTTGGGGGTGACAAGTGTGTGCGGGAGGTGGGGGTGGTAAGTGTGTGTGGGGAGCCTTCTGACAGGGGCAACAATCCCCCCACACCCAAACCAAAGTTGTCCCACTCAGTATCAATATACTTACCTACAATAAGCCTTATCTTCCCCCTCTACATATGTACAGGTACCTCCATTGTTGCACTCTATATTATCACAAGGATCTGATGAGTAAGAAATAACAAATGTCAAAAACAAAAACAATTTCTATTGAACGTTTGAAAACATTTCATGCAATCTTTAGTTAAACCAAAGTTTTAAATTCGATTTTGGCCCCGCTAAACGAGGGTGGCCGGGTACACCTCACATTTAGCACACCTCACCGCTGTGTGAGGATTTATTGGAGCAAAAGACAATTGACCGGATGCCCTTCCTGAGGTCAATCCACAGTTTTCGGTGGTGGGCCTAGCCTTTGAGCAACCACGCCCACCAGGCAAGGTAGTATGTACTGGATGTGCTGGATGGTCGCCATTAGCTCTCCAGCACTGACGCCCTTGTATTATGTCTGGAATCAAATCTGAGACGCGTCGTTAAAATGTTGTGCATTAACCGCGTATGCACAGCTACACTTGACCTAGTAACAATCGCCCTAGTAACGTAAATACGTTAGCGCGATTGGCCAACACAGCAGAGGTCAATAGTACTCTTGATGCGTGCTACGCTCGGCGCAAATACTCACTGCGATCGGCGCTGGGCGACGCGTCTTAGATTTGATTCCAGACATAATAGATATATCTTCTTTTTCATTCTACCTGGGTAACCAGCTACCCACCTCTTCAGGTTTCCTTAGAAAAATGATGGGGGTGTTAGTTTAGCTGCCGACAACTCGGCCATGGGACAGGTAGTACTGGTTACCAGGATACCAGTAGCAGGCCCTCAAAGGAAACCTGACCTGACAAGCAAAATCAATATTAAAAGCTTCAATCAGTTACTTTCCAAATTCGATAGTATGTCCTATTTTGCTGTTAATTGAAAGTGTGCATCATATCAACAAATTATTATTACAGTTCTTTGTGAAAACAGACATCAAAACATTTCAAAGCTACTATTTTACAAGTGGATTTTGAATAATGTATAAGTGGAAATTTCCGCATACAGATATTTTTGCGATTTTAAGTGTTTTGCCAAATGCGCGAGAATTTAATTTCACAGTATTGACCTCAATGCAATACAAATCTATTGGAAAAAGTTATTTTCGCAAGTTTTTATTTTTGCGTTTTTATGTTCACTTGCGAAATTCGCGAAAATAAAAACCTCGCGAAAATTTCTACTTATACAGTACCGTATTGTCTGTAATGGATGCTCCCTTCTAATAAAGGCCCTTAATTTTTTTCTTCAACCAAATGTTCCTAAAATAAAAAAATAGGAACAGCAGTCCCAAATAGGTCGTCTGATTATGTGGTCAAAGAATAAGTGCAGAGTAATATAATGACCCTAAGGGATCCCTGAATGACCTTTGACCTCCTCAACTGTTACACCACATAAGACCCCTTGTCTTATAAGCATAAAAAGTACTATGAACTTTATCCATCACTGCACTAAAAATCTAGACATTTTAACCATATGTGGACATAGGCATACCAAAAGTTTGACACACAAACAGACACAGACAGAACAAATACACACACACAAATCATGCTGCCATAAGTTTAGTTAATTAAAGCAAAGTTTTTAATCCGGTTTTATCTCCACTAAACGGGGGTGGCCGGATACACCTCACATTCACCAATACTGCTATGTGAGGATTTATTGGAGGAAAAAATAATAAGGGCTTTTAACAATACGCCCTAACTAACTATAACCCTAACACTATAACCCTAACACTAAAGTTATGCTTAACTTAATCTAATCCCTAAAACGTACACGGAAACCAGCATATCATTACCGACTGCACATCCACTAAAGAAGTTTGTATCCAACCTTTTTTTTACAAAAATCACCTGTGTTTAAAAAGTTGACTTTGGGTTAGTCACTAAAGAGACTTGCTACAATTTCCAATACAACAATGTTAAAATTCATCTTTGACTGAAAATGAGGGCAGTGTTTGTTTAATTGTTAAGATAACTGATCACGCCTTTAATGCAGGGTGTGATAGAAATTCTTTCCCCAAAAAAATGATCTCTTTTAATTTTATTATTTAATTCATAATTTTAAAAATCAATTTGACAAGCGACACATACCACTATCAATTGTTGTAGGTTCTACTGTTCCATCTGAGGAAACAAAGAAAAGAAAGAAAATCATAAAATGCAATACAATGTAATATATCAATTGGGCATAGTTATATTATACCCTTCGCAACTCTGTATCATGTGCTTTTATTACATTTACAGAATAAGACAAATGACACAGTGTGGGTGCAATAGGTATAAAGTAATTATACCAACACTTGGAATAAAATCAACCCATTATAGGAGATTCTTATTCAGTGGGCGTGGTTTATCTTGTTAGCAAGAAATTTGATTGGATTAGGTCAAAGCTCCGTCCATCCATTACTGGGTAATAGATGGATAGTGCGTGCAGCAATTACGCGGTGAAGTTGAATATATGACACGCGCAAACGGCGTGTTTATACTGCGTCGTGCACTTCGCGTTGGTACGCAAATGCATTTTACGCAGCGTGACGATCACCGCGCGATGACTTTGGTTCCTTGGATTGAAACATTTGTTTTCAAGAGGGGTGCAATTATTTAAATGAATAAAAAAGAATGATGTTAGAAAATTTTTGACAAATAAATTATGTCGATAAAAAGCAAAAATTGCACAATTCTAAATAAGAATGAGAATAAAAGATGAGATTTTTTTGTTTTGGCCATCTTAGATGGTGTCATAATGGATGGGCATCCAATATTTTATCGTGGTGGATACCGGCTGCGCCGGCATCCACCACTCAAAATATTGGATGCCCATCCATTATGACACCATCTAAGATGGCCAAAACAAAAAATTTCATCTTATATTCTCTAAATGACCCGAATTAATTATATAAAATTTCCATCTTGATTTTAAAAATGACCTTGGCCAATATACTCAATTTGTAAAGTTTCATGCCAATAATGCAAATCATTTTGATATGAGAGCTAAAAACGTGATTTTGTACGCCCCTAGAGTACTGTGTAAAACTAATATTGGTCAACCAAAATGAGGCACTTATTCATTCAAAACATCCAAAGCAAACAACTTTTAGCCCTAAAATTTCACAAGGTAAATGAGAAAAATAGGTTTTTCAGGTACCTAACTTTTGACCACTTAGGTAAATTTGGCTTAGTCTTTGGGCAACCACGCCCAACGTGCAAGGCAGCATGTGCTGTATGGCAATTAGCTCTCCAGAGCTGATGCCCTTGTCGGAAGACCTTCTTTTTCATTCTACCAGGGTAACCAGCTACACTTCTCATCAGATTTCCTTAGAAACCCGACAACTCGGCCCTGGGACAGGTAGTACTGGTTACCAGGATATCACTAGGCCCTCAAAGGAAACCTGACCTGACCTGACCTGTCCCAAGTATATCCCAATTAAGTATTTTCTATCGGTACAATCTAATCCCTCACCATAATCATCATCGGTTACTTCCTCAGGGTCTTCTGTCTGCATGCCATCAGTTACTTCTTCAGATAGTGCTGCAGATCAACAACAAAAGACAACATTTATTTTGAAGTGATGACATGAGTGGTTTAAAACTTGGTAGTGACCCAGGGTCACTATACGGCCATACCCATAACATGGTTGTAAATACAAATATTGACTGCTTTTGAGTGACATACATAGAAATATCGAATGCCTAAGAGTGTGGCTGGTAGAGTGGAATGGGAGTTTCTGTAACCTGACCCATCTGACACACTTTTTTGACACACTTACCAAGTTGGAAACCCTTCACGGAATAAAGCATGTGTTTATTCCGTTAAGGTTTCCGAATTCCTTGAGAAATGCTTATTCACAAAATTTGATTGAGTTGATTCCACTCTTGCGGTTTTGTGTTATGAGCAATTGCTTGTTTACAAAAAAGTTCACACGGTCCCATAGGCCAATGTGCTGTAATTTCTGTCAGTTTACGGACAGAAAATACAAATTTGCAATTTCTTATTTTTTTTTTTTTTTTTAAATTTTGCATGTAAAATTAGGTAAACATGGATTACTGATGTTAATGGTTCAGATGAGATAAACTTTTTTAGGTAAGTTGGGGGAACGAGGTTGTAGATCACGAAATGGCCTTAAGGCTTTAAAGGGGATGGCCCGATTTAAGGATACAAAGTTTTTCATCTGTAAAGTTTAGTAGAGATTTAACCGATTTTTGTATCGGATTTTGCAAAATCAGTAAAAAATTTGATCAGCAAAAATATGTCAGAGCCAGCCGATTCTCAGCCGATGTACTGAATGAATGAATGGGACAAAGTATAGTGGGTATTTTGCCAGTTTTTAAGTAGAAAAACAAGACAAGATTGATTCATTATTATAAGGCCTAAAAAAAAAATTGTTTGATTGGCGTAACCCGACCGACCCTAATTTTACTGCCGACCCTAAATATTTTTATTTTTTTGTGTGCAAAAAAAAAGTTGTTATATGGTCATGAAAACGCTGAAATGCAAAAAACATGAATTCAATGACGTCATACTTCGGTACTCAGGATTGCAGGACATTCAAAATGACAAATAAAAGATGTGTTACCGAAAAAGTGAATATGTGCTATTTGTTTTTGTATGTGTGTCATATATTTTGTGTTCTGGTATTTGAAACATAAAAAAAAAAAAAAAAATCCGACCTACCTACCCTATTTTTTTTCTATGTTACGCCAATCAAACAATTTTCTTTTTTAGGCCTAATCATTGTTGCCAATTCCCAAGTTTAAAAATTTGAACCCAGTGTGATCTTTAATATGTAAGGATGGATCAATCGATACTACCAAAAAATACATCGGTCCTCGGACCGCTTGTGTCGCCTGCCGTCGCGGTTAGTGAATGATAGGCCTAACAAGACCTTTGACCTTGGTATGTGACCTTTGACCTCATCAACAAATGAGGGATCCCATGTTGCACCTATGATTCAAGTTTGGTTCCAATTGAACTTCAACTTTTCAAATGAGGTCAATTTTACATTTTCAGCCCATTTTACAACTTGACCTCACATGACCTTTTCACCTAGGTATGTGACCTTTGACCTCATCATCAAATGGGTGATGCCATGTTGCACCTACATGTATGACCCAAGTTTGGTTTAAATCCATCAAAGTATGAGGATATTACAGGCAAATGTTAACCCTTTTTCACAACAACAGACATCAACAGACATCAACAACAGTGGACAAAGTGATCCCTATGTGTCTTCCTGCCATAGGGCAGGCGACACAAAAAGTATCGGCCATCGGATCAGAAGAGGAAACCCTGGATCAGTTAATATCTAAGGGTAAATAAGAAAATACATCACGTCTGCCATCACGGTTTGTGAATGGGGGCCAAAGGTCACATGAGGTCACAAAGGTCACGAGGTCACCAACATGTCACCACACCCCACCCCACCCCCTCCTTTCCACCAAGTTACATCATCGTAGCCCTTACGGATCTCATACGGCATGCAATATATTAAGGGTTAACATTTTTACCACAGACACACAGATACACAGACATACTAGTACGACCAGAGTAATCCCTATGTGCCTTTTGCAATTCTTGCAGATGACACAAAAAATAGCTTTCTTCTGATACCAAAATTCTACCAAAATTCTGATCACTTCCGGTAAAATCTGAAGTTCTAGGGATGGGGCCATTAGCAAACGGACTAATGGCCTTTTTTCTTTGAGGTATATAGTCCTATAATGTGGAGATAATAAAAAATGTGCAGATTCATTTTTTTTTAGTCTTATAAATCGGGAATACATGTCAGTGTGTACATTCCCTATAACTACGTACTTTAATGTATCGGAAAACCACACAACCAAATATTATAAAAATGAAGTATTTTGAGGAAATCTGTCATACCGTCTTTTTGTCTCCCGCAATAACACACAGTGATAGCATCTACATCTACACTAAACAGCTGAAATTTGATTTGTACACTGTGCACCAGTGCAGAATAAACAAAACTCTTTGTCATTGAGGTCAACCCAACTCATGCCTCACATATCAAAAAACTTTTTTTTTTGTTTTTTGTTAAAATTTGGGATATTCACAGCGAAAGGCTTTTTTTATCCGGGACGTCTAAGGTCAGAAATCCCTTCAAACACAGATAAACGAGCCTTGTGCACAGTGATCTGAATTATAATCATATACCAAAACGATTTAATAATTACGATTTTATTATCAGATTGGAACTACAAGATTTGGTATGTCCAAGCACAATTATCTATACAATTCCAAAATTACACTTATCAATTCTAATCTTACCCAAGTTCATTTAGTTCCAACGAAAAGTACGTTGCAGTCACGTTGAATGTTCGTCAACAAGCGAATACTTCAAATGACAGTATGCAAAGTCCACGCTGAAATCTTCAGTACTATATTCCATGGGATCTTCTCAGTCCCTGAAGGTAATTTGTTTCCCCATGCATTTCACAAGACACAAGTTAAAAAAATCCCCTCGAGGACGACACTAAGATTCCACAGTATGATTCAGTCAAGATAATCCCCACTATTTCTATCTGTCCACAATTTGAATACCTATTTTTGATTCCCAGCACTTTTGGCTTCAAAGATGACGAAGAATAATTACACAAAGCGACTCTCTCTGTGCTCACAATGGAATTATAAATCCTGGCACTAGGTACTTTTACAGGTCTGCTCCATCAATGCAGATAAAACCTAGCTATGACTTCTAGCTACTTGTTAGTATTGGATGCTGGCAGAGAGTCCTTTACTCAAATCTCCCTTAATATATTGACGTCACAAAGTTCCCAAGTCTTAAAATAACATTACCAAAGCATCATGGCATAACCAATAACCTTCACTAGCTGACTCCATTGGAGATTCACAATAAATTATATCATCTGAATTACATCACTTCCCATATATTACCTTATGGGGGAACACCCCCCCAGATCATGCAATTTTTTGATCGTATAGCAAAAAGTTGACTCAGTTACTAGTTTTACATCTTGGGGAATTCCCAATACGTGGCTCCTGGGTTTCCTACCGGAAATCATTTTTACCGAAATTCCTATCCCACAATGCCCCAACGATGTACGAGTAGATATGCATCACTCCATGCACGCACACGGTTTAGTTCGCCTCCTTTAACTACGTGCACATTTTGGTGGGCGCAAAAATTACAAGCAATCAAGAGTACTCTTTACTGGTAAAATTTATCTACAGCAAACGGTTTTTTTCCGCAGAGTTATGACAAAAATGACCGTATGACACAAACCCCACAGAAGATATATGCGTAATTTATTTTTCTACTCGACCTCGTTTGTGGCCCTTGTGGGATAGGAATTCAGTAAAAACTATTGTCCCGGTAGTGAAACCCAGGATCCACGTATTTCCCTTATTGAGCAATCTATCTAACAGGTGCATTTTGTAAAAACAACCCTAGGGAATCCCCTGCTCAAGATGGTGGTACAATTTTTTTAGTTGATGCATTGGTTACACCAGGTCTTTAAAATTATTTGAGAAAACACAATTTTTTTAAATATTTTTATTATTTTTAAGGCATACCGACTGTTTGAAATCCGCAATTTAAAAGCTTAAGTTGCTGAATCTGCTGGCAATGTTTTGGAAAAACTACCAATTCTTAGATATTTTGTGCAAAGTAAGGTAAAAATTTAAATTATGTTCATTGGTATATTGTTTTTTCTTGTTTTAATCGAGTCCTGAAGGCCATCGGGGGTGGTCTGTAAGAAAACTTTTTCAAACCCAGTTCCGATGATTTTGTCATTCCGTTACCGATTTGGTAACGGAATGACACGCTTTAATTACGTGTAATTAATTAACAAAAGGGATATAAGTGAAAAAAATGGCTCATTATTGTTGAGCTACCTATTCTTACTTTGAATATGAACTTTGTTTACATTCCTACCACAACTTGAAAATAATTTAGAAATATGGTATTTTTTGGTAACGGAATGACAGATAACCCGTTTTGGAGTCACTGAAGTGTAACAAGCTACTCAAAACAAAAAATAAATGTTGATATCACTTTTCTAGCACCTCATTTGTCTAACACAACTAAATGTGACATTATTAATATCGACTTAAAGTCTTTATGATGTACTTCTTTTCTTCCACTTTTAATCACAATTTTTAACAGAATGGGGAAAAATCAATATTTTTTTACCGTTATGTATAAAAAATTGAAATTTGAGATCATATCTCAAAAATTTGGTCCATAAGCTCTCTTTAGACACCAAGTTTGTTGTTCTGGCATGAATTTAAATTTTTGGGTACCAGGATGACCTTTGTACGGTGTACCATCGACGCCAAAAAAAAAATTAAATAAAATGAAAAAAAATTTAAAAATTAAAAAAAAATGGTCTTGAAAAACAAAAATTTGATTTTTATTCTTTTTTCACATTAGGTTTTTTTTTTATTTGTTTTTAGATTTTTTTTTTATAATTTTTTTTTTTGAATTTTTTTTTAGATTTTATTTTTTTAGAATTTTTTTTTTTCACTATGGATTTTTTTGGCGTCGTTGATACGTGTGTGAAAAAAAATTGGATGTGAGGGAAAATAAAATTTTTGCTATATAAATGGCTGGGGATTACAAATCCAGAAACCAGCCACGGAGGAGACGAGAGGTTAGTGGTCATGAGTTCGCTGTTTTGTTTTGCTGTAGCCATGGCCTTGGCCGTGGCTATACTGTAGTAATGCCGTATTGCATGCATTACTGATGTCGCCTAACTAAATTCGCGCAATATTCGTCTCAGATTAGACTGTTCACACAGAAATGTGATCATTTTGCCGTTTGCTGTGGATTGGGCAAAGGAATGGAAGCGACAATATCTTGTTTAAACCCTCTTAATAAGGATGTCACAATTTAACCCCTAGCTTAATGAAAAAGCTCACTTCTTCATTTCTCAAAAGTCTGTGAAATGAGTGGTTCATTTTATACCACCCGCTCACTCCTTTCTTTACCGTCTTACCCCCCCCCCAACTACTTTAAACCCCGATTTTGCTTTTCCCAAAAAAAGAAATTCCTTTTTCTATACGGGTATTAATTACAACTTGTTATCGTCAATATTTCCTGTTATATATACCTGTTGCTATAATTTAGTACAGTGATTGTCTAGGGAAAGGGTGGTATCCTTGGTAGGAGCAGTGGCAGGGGTGAGTGTTCCCCTGCTCAGAAACCCTTGCCCCCTCACCGTCAGTCCCCAATGAACTGACCGTTAGCACAATCTCTATAGAAAAGGACCCAAATTTCCCCCCTCAGAAAATGCATCGGTACCCCTTCTGCCCCCCCCATTTGCAAATGTCTGAACAGGAGTATAATATAATGATCTAAGGTTTTTATTTAATTGTAAGTTATTCCTTTGCGGTCATTTTAGCGAAAAAAATGGAGGTACCACCTTCAGGGGGTTCCGTCAAAGTCGGAAGGTGGGGGGGTGCCACCTGCTTATAGACCTACCTTACTGTGTAAAATGACCAAAATGGTACTTATGTTAATTATGATGCTAATATAAACAAAAACTGAAAATATTTGTATATCATTCTTATTTTTTAGAGTAATAACATGTGTATTATATTACTTTCAGATACGAATCTATTATAAACTCTCAGTTATGA